>JAQIWH010005497.1:0-14526 GCA_034695005.1 Cryptops parisi | reverse complement strand
TACCTGTAAACAAAAAAAACATGCAATTGCATACAAATCCGAGGTCTAGTCATCACCATTAAATGATGTGAGCATCCTCAGTTGGTGGCTGGGCGGAAGTGGGGTCGGCTGTGAATGCCAAGGTCTTCTTTACTTGAGAGGAATGCCCTGGGCCACAAACCTCCTTCAATGTTTGTCATTCATTATGTTTCTCACTTTCAATTCCCAAGTTTCATTTGACAACATCTAGCTTAAGTTGTAATTCAAATGCCATTGCTGTCATCAGTGTGATTTGATTTGATGATATTTTTTGGCATTGTGTTTGTACTTTTTTTCTTGTTCGTTTTTTTTGGGGGGGGGGGTGAAATTTGATTTCAGAATATGAAACCATTTGATGCGAATAGTCATAAAATTTTATTTAATTGCATTGTATAAGCTGAAATATTAGACATTGATTGTATTTAGTTCCGTGTTCCGTACACTACTATGATACATTGTCTCCTGCAGTTGGGGTGGAATACAATATACAGTAAAAGTTCTTTATTGACCCACCTTTATTCGGGGACCATCTCCTAAAAGGTCCTATTATGTCCGGAACGGATTTTTTGTTCACTGATTTAATACTACGGTACTGATTAAGGGATCAATTCACATGGCCTTGCCTCCCTGCAGAACCACTATTCCAAAAAGTCGAATTTTTTATTTTAAAAATGTTTTTGCTAGTTTTTCCCCCAAGTCAACTTTAACGAACGTTTTCTATTAAGATTGTTAGGTACTTGTGTATTAAGCAACAGTCACTATTACCAGTGCAGTGACTCTGGTTAACATGTCTCTGGGTATAGATAGTTTAGGTTAGATAAAACAAACAACGTATTAATTTTATTTGAATAGACTGGTTGTTTTTTTAACTAACCTGTTTTCTATATCCGTAGAGACCAGTTTGAGTTAATTAAAAGCAATAACCCTATGTTACTTCCATGACAATGGCTGATGTTTAATACAGAAGTATCAATTGATTATTGTTTTTCATTGGTTTTTAAGCCAATGATTATGTTTTAATCTTTACTCTTTACTAACAAAACTACCGTAAAAGTTTGAAATGTTAATTTGGACTTTCTTTAGAGAATGCCTTTTAATGTGTATAATCGAAACTACTGTTTTTAACTGTACCCCCATTTGGGAACCACCTCTCTAAAGGATCACTTTTTCATGAAACCGTGGGTGGTCCACTTACAGTTTTACTGTAGTAGTTTTTTCTCAGTACAACAGTACAAACCAAACTAGTGTTTCCTGGTTGTTGTTTTTTTAAAAACTCAATTAAACAATCATTTTTTATTTGTTTTATTTTTTTTTTAATAACTAACATGATATTGAGTACAGTGTATTGGATTTGATTGAACACCAGTTGCAATATATGTGCTACAGATTGTTTTTTCCTGCATTACATCATCTATTTATCTCCACTCTGCGATTCTATTTCAAGAACTTTGACTCTTCATAAATCTGTATGGCTTAAGCTGTGTGCAGTTTGTTTCTATTTGCCCCCATATCCCAATCTTCTTAGGTTTTGAAAGATATTGGCAAAAAAAATTTCCAAGATGAAATTGCATTTGTGTTATTGTAAAATAGAATTGTGGAGTAATCCTGTTTATCTTAAATGCACTCAACACGTTTTTGTCATATATCTTTTTCTATTTCTTAAAAATTTGAATTTATTATTCCACAAATAATAGCATTATTCGCATTGATACAGAAGGTTGTTGTCTAACGCAACGACTATCATGTTTTAAAAGTATGAAAAGGTATGAGAAAATTAAGAAAACAGCGCTGAAGATTGTTTCAGACAAACGCTATTGAAGCATCACATTGAGTGATTGAAGATTAAATTACTTATAACTCAATCTCACTTAAAACGATTTTCAACTCGTGTATTTTTTAGTTCAACACAATACCCATGGCACTTTTTAAGAATGAATGAACGCAGTGTAAAGTAACGATTGCATTTTCAACTTTTCCATACGTTAGTTTGTGTCCAAATGTAGACTATTATTTTTTTTGTTTCGCTTGAAATTATAACTTTTTTCATGTCTTTTCTTATTTAGAGTATTCTTTATTGTCTGTTACCTAAAGCTAGAATGATTATTGCAAGTGTTTTTACATGCTTGCAGTATGGAGAGAAATAATATAAGAGGTTTGAGAATAATGTTTCTCTCTTGTTTCCAATCACAATTGTCGTTTCATGTACCTATATCATATTCTGGGTTCCCCTCTTGAGGGGGAGGAGAAATTTTTCATATATACACACACATGCTGTTAAGAACATTAAAAGGGGTTGCAGAGAACTGCAGGGTTCTGAATGGCACCTAAAGGTCTCACCTCCTTGCATAAATGATGCAAAAGTGAATTTTGTTCCGGATTAACCCTCCTTCCTAAGCTTAGTTTCACCTGCGTTTCTAAAACTGGAAAATGCACAGCTAAAAAATTTGTCTTTTATTTTTAGCCAAGTTTTTGTTCTTCGAAACTTGTCATTCAATGGAGAAGCATGATGGTGCAATTATTTACTTGATTTGTTTGCTTTAGAAGTTTGTTTTTTAATTGTATAAATGCAAAATTTTGTCCCACTAACGTTTGTAAAATAGGAAAAAAACTGCATAGGCTACGTCAAAACGTTGTCATTTTATAATCTTAAATTTGTGATTTAATGAGAAGTATGGTGACTAGTGATTGTAGGTTCTTAAACCCTGCAAAGGTATTTTCACTCCATCACACACAGGTGTCCACCACCCTAAACAGATATTGATCGTCATAACATCAGTATGCGAAGCGGGTACAAATTATGAGAAAAATTTTATGTGCATATCTAAGATGAGTGGTAGATATTATTCGGCACTTAGTGCATACGGGATTGTTTAATTGTGTTGCATTAATAATCCCAGTTCCCAGATTAGAAATATGTAGAAAAGGTTCTACGAATTGAGGTGGGGTTTTTTTTTTCCATCACGAAAACATGCCTTGGAGTTGGCAATAACATTATAGTCGATTTCATTTCACTTTCATCCGGTGAGAATCATTAATTTGAACACACTTTTTTTCTTCCATGGAGTCCTTCTCAGGATGAGTATAATCAGTCACGCTAGTCATTTTCATATTATGACTGAGACAGTGGCAGACTCAAATTATTTCAAGCATTGGATTGTAATATAACCCGGTCATGACTTTCTTGACAAGAGTTTTGTTGCATAAAGGTCAATTGATGTCATCACAAAATTCAGCATCATTTATTTAGTGCAAGTACTGTATCAATTTAGTCTAGTGTATGTAAATTAGATACAAGAGATCGATGTACATTACGTTAAGGTCTGTTGGATATTGATTTTATTAGCTAACATCAGGTTTATGAATAATCAATATGTTTGCCTTAAACAATTTTTTTTGAAGCCAAAAGTTGACTTGATTATACTGTAAAGGAATCTTTCAACACGAATGCATATTATGTTTAGGGGATTATCGTGAGAACGGTTTTATGTTTGCATAAAGAGGCGTTTGCATACTTTGCTATAATAGACCAGTAAGAACTCACAGAAATGGGAACATTGCCTTGGACGAGTCTTTGGATGGTTAAGCAACCAAAGTAGAAAGCAGTAATCATCTTTAAGGTTGTCACGAAACTCCTCGGCAGCTAGTGAAAAGGGACAAACATATCAGTTGAATTGCAACCATCAACCATTGGTCACAGTGTCACTGGAGTTTGGCACTGTCATGGGAGGTTCAAATCGAATTTCTGTTCCGTAAAAAAAAACTTTTATCAGGGTTTCATAGCTAGACCGTTCGGTGGCAATGGTGGTCATTGGGAAACGTGATCAGAATGGAGGTGAGTTTCTGTCTACTTTGGTGGATTGTGAAGCTTTTTTACGACATACTTATGGGATTAGTATTTCACTAAGCTCAATTTATCTTATGAAGTTCATATCGATTCTTCGATCAATCACAGATCCAAAACTTTTACATTTTACAAAAGGAAAAAAATACTGATTGTGATTATTTTAGTAGTTCTTCATTACTGTTGTTTTGAATTAGTTCCAGTTTTTCTTAGTAAATGGCTGGCTTTGATGAAATTTTTTTCCCAACAAATTTCCCACATGTTATCTAGCTAGTAGTTCACTTTAATTGCTCTGGCTTAAGTAACTGTAAATTAATTTCACATGAGCCACTGCTTTTTTTGTTTCAGTTGTCCTACCCCACATCAGATTTGTTTATACTTAGCAGTCTGACAGTCCGAGGCTAGGCTAGCCATTTGCATTGCTAATGTAAGTGCAAGCTGTTGCATATTTTCACCTCAATCCATTTAATGCACTGTTAATGGACAAGGAGAAGAAGAACAGCAACAGTTGGAGGCTGGGTAGTCTTTTTAAATTGAACATAGGACAGAGTTTGCTGTTAGCTTCAGTCTTGATGTAAAGAAAAAAAGAAGACATGTTCAGTTTTTTTATTTATTTTTTTTTTTATGAAACTAACGGTATTCTCTTGCTTGGAGTTTCTTTATATGGTTGGTTTTGTTTAGCTCCAGAAATGACCGATAAAACTTTATTTCCTCGATGGAGCGATTGGATCAATATTTCTGGGTCTGTTTATTGAGATCCACTTATAAAAACGCATCGATTCCATTGAGTGCCATTAAACAGGCTAATGATGTGTACTCTTTAATGCCTGAGGTTATTTCATTTTGCTGATGAATTAGGTAGTTGATGAATTATGGAAGTGTCAGTGTTACAATTTGTACCAAGTGGTATAGTTTTTCTTGTGTTTTCAACCTGTATCCCACTTGCTTTGAGGGTTCCTTGTAGTTTTTTTTGTTGTTTTTTTTTTACCTCTCTTTTCTCGTTTTCCGATGGCAAAGAAGAATGGTCTCGATCTGTGGCTTGAAGGGTGGGGATGGAATTCTTGATTCCTCTCTCTCCCTCTCTTGATTAATCGTTGTCGAGAAAGAGAAGCTGTTGGGCGTTCACCATCGATCTTCTGGGCACCCCTCTCTCTATCTGTATAGAGCTGGATGGTGATCTTTGGGAAATCCCTTTCGCTACAGTTCACTCAGTAGAAGTTGTACATTCAGTGTAATAGCACAGTTCAAATGCCATTCCTGTTTGTTAAACAATACAATTAATTGTGAATGTTAGCATACAATGGTGACACTAAGAACAACTTTTAATTAACAGATACTAACTTATATTAGTTTGATCGTTTACAATGAATTACTAGTACTGTACTATATGTAGTTCTTGCTCTTGGATGTTATTCCTGAGTGGTATATGGATTTTTTAAAATGTTCGAATCAATTAAATTGGTGTAATGTGGAAAGGTGTAAGCTTCAACTGTTTTTTGGGGGTTTAGTTAATATTTCATGGATTTGAGTTTTTATTTTTTAACTTTGTTGCAGTGCATAATTTTCTATCTTACCAATAAATTAAGTATTAAGCTAATTAGTAATGAATGAGTATTGAACTAGTACTGAGACTATGGTTCATGTTATTCAATACTAATTTTACCAATTTTTCATGTGGAAGTAGCATTTATTAATAGTATTGTACACCCAGTGATGAACTGAGAAATTTCTAAGAACATGCGTGTAAATGAGGGGAGTGAAAATATATGTTTGTAGAATTAATCGATTTCAATTTAACGTCATCCAAAAGCCATGATGCCAATTACATGAAAAACAAACAGAAAATTTGCTAATAAGTTAATTGGTTAAATAAATCATTAATTGTCATTTAAAATTGATTGAAATTGTGGATGAAGGATTTTCATGATGTGCGTATGGTATGAATTTTTTTTTTTAAAATGAATATTGTAATATTATGCAAGATAAATTATATTTTTATTTTTTGTTGCATGCATTGTATTGGTGCCTATTTATTATTTATTGTAGGTGTAATATAAGTATGATGAAATAAATGTCTAAATAAGTTACAAGGAAAGTATTTAAATGTCATAATTTGAAATTTCCGAACGATTATGGAGTTTAACAACCAATTAAACAAAAAACTAAAAAAAAATTAATCTACCCATGTCAGTGAACTTCTTTCATTATCGTGTACAGCAAGAAGCCCTTGTTTGGGTGAATATAGTCTATAAATCAGAGTTTTATTCTATGTCTTTTATGCTGAGGTTTTTAATGTTTTGTCCAATTGGAAATCAATATTTGTTGATACTCCTTGGCTTGCAGCTAGGGTTTTTCAATTTATCAAGATGGACTTTTCTTGTTATTGCAGGACCTGTTGCACCACTTCCTGCAAAAGCACCATCAGCAGCTAGTTCTCGTTCAGCTTCTCCTGGAGTTGCTCCCAACCATTCCTTCATCCCACAACCCACACTTACCAAATCTTCAAGTGTCAAAAATTGTTCAACTGACAAACATCCACTTAAGTGAGTTTTCTATATCTTAAATATTAATTTATTAACTTTATACCAAGTTATTGGAATATATTTTTGAAGAACTAATGAGATCCAATTCCTTTTCTATTCCACAGAACAGTATCAGGGGGATCAGCAACTGGAAAAAGTAGCAACGTCATCCTTCGATCAAATAGTCATCATCATCCTAATAACGTTAGTAAGAACAATAATCCCAACACCAATAATCAAAGCAAGAATTCTATGTTGGACAAGCTCAAGTTTTTTAACACTAAAGAAAAAAGTGAACGAAATAAAGGTAAGAGTTTGGGATATTTAATTTTAACTATTATTACTTTAATAATTGTAAAACCTCACTTGTAGTTGGCTTTAGCCTTGTGGTAGAGATAAATGACAAACATTCAAATATATTATGATATGACCTAAGAAAGCTCCCACATGTTACAATTTTTTTTAAACTTTTAGGGAAATTCATTTTCAATGTTTATTAACATTATACCATTTGATATATTTACAGTACCAGGAATCTCAAAGCGTACAAGTAGCAGTAGTGGCTTCAGCTCGGCTCGTAGTGAGCGTTCTGATTCATCAAACAGCTTATGCAGTGAGCCTAAGCCAACTTCGTGTGAAACGAGGGAGAGTAGTCCTGCTGCTTCGGCATCTACCAGTGGTAACAGCAGTCCAAGGTTAGCTGTAAAGGCATTTGCTCGAAAGACTTTTGGCAAGGCAACAACCAACAGTAGTAGCAAAGAAGGAAACAGTGTCACACCAACTTCCTCACCCAAAGAGCTTCGTAAACCTGATGCCAAGCCTTCCAAATCAAAAGCATCTGCAGCCAAGATCAGTAGCAACAACAATTCAATCAGAAGTGTTCCAGTTGACTATTCTGATGGCAAATACGACAGCAAGACCAGGCGACTTTCTTCTGCGGAAACACCAGCTTCAAATGATTTGAAAGGAAGCGATCCTTCTAGCAACAAAGAGTCTGTCCACAATGGCCATGCTGATGATCTTGAGACGGAAAATCATGCTAGATTATCTAAGCTTAGTTTGATACCAAAGGGTGATAAAACGAATAAGAGCTTGACAGGAGCGGGCAAGCAGCAATGTTCACCTAAAGACAGTTCTACAACTGAGTGTGTTTCTGCTAAAGGAAGTTCTTCAGCTATTGCAACCATGGCAAGCACTAATGCATCTCAATCAACCACTGTGCTTAGCAGTCTTGCTGGAGCTACAAGTATTCCAAAGCCGACTGCAGCTGTGAAAGGAACAAGCAAAGCTCCCAAGGAAAACCGTCACAGTGGCAATAGTTTGTCATCAAACTTGAATCAGAACTCTGCTTCCATGGTTTCAGTGGCATCTTCCGGTGGCAGCAATGTGAAAGATGTGCGTGCGAATGGTCCTTTGAACAATAAAATTGCATTGCCTTCCAAAGGGATTCAACGAGTTGCACCAGCTAAGTCTGATGCATCTACGCTTACGGATCCTCCCAAGTCTGTAGTGAGTTTGCAGTCTTCTGGAGGGATCTTGATGTCATCATTGCCTCGGAATTCTAAGTCGGATCGTAGTCGGACAGATGGTGGTCCTGTTGGCGTCAGCATAGCCATGGTTTCTCCAATGCAGAGTCAATGCAAAGAGGATGGTTTTCAAGAACAAGCATCGTCTAATGGGCATGGTGGGAACCAGAATTTGGAAAGGACCTCAAAAAATATTCCACCCAAAGTAGACATTTTAGCGCAACAGCGATCTAGTCCTAAGTTGTCAACATCAACGTACAGTAAAGTGGAGACAACATTTGATAGTTCAGATAAAGTGATTACGCGAGAGACGACACCCGGAACTCCAAGGGAAACCACATTTTCAGAAGAAAATGAGGATATCGTGGTCAATATCAAACCTATGCAGCCAATTGTTAGAGCCTCTCCTTATAGTTATATGAGAAATTTAGGAGTCTACACAGCTCGCTCTATAGCTCCAAGTATACATATTGGCTCACCTTCTAGTGGACTTGGTGGTGCAGGATCCGTGAATCGTTTAAATCTGGGTAGACATCAAACGCTGACAACTTCTTCTGCGGGCTCTGATCCTCTTCAGCTTTATGCGTACACAAATCAGCTGAAAAGGGCTCTGGTTGGCGGTTCCGGGATGTTGGACAGCGACTATGCAGCTACTACTGACAATATGAATCTGGCAGCTGGTTACATGTCTGATGGTGATACCCTACGTTCTGATGGACGCTCCGATGATATTGGCAGCGGCTACATGAGCGAAGGGGGTGCTTCTCTTTATGCGCGACGTATGGCCGCCAAAACCAGAGAAGCCCCCGCCACTATCAAGGAGTGCCCGCACAAGGCAGCCGCTGCCTTCTTCTCCGGTGACAGGTAAAATCTTGCACATTTTCATTTGTAGTTTTAGATTTCTCTGCAACCATGGTTTCTTGTCTGTTATTCAGTAGCTCAGGTGATTAGAGCACATTCGCATTAATGTAGATTCCCTAGTTCAAACTTAGGCTGGGGCATGGGTTTTTTCATTCTTGTTGTGTATTCAAAATTTTAAAAAAATATACCTTTTTTATAGCCAAATTTTATACAGGTTTTACTGTTCAAGAACAGTATGTCTGTCCATGATGGATCAACGAAAGTAGTTTTCGATAAATAGTATTGAGTATCCTGCATTCAACTATGCTATCACTTTTAAAGGATTAAACAATGTTAGTGTTTGCTGTCCATGGTAATCATCACAGATTAGCAGAGCTTGCTTTCAGTTTAACATTTAATTGTTTAGTACTTGTGTATCAATTTACAGTATGAGGGTGCCACATGCCTTCAGGTATAAATACCAGTTTATGCTAGTTAAAATAAACAAAAATGTATGTTTAAATCTTTAGCTTTAAAGACTATGCCCATTTTTATCATTCAGTGTTGCTAATTGCTTCTTTCACTGTTTTTAACTAACTACCAATCTAACCTGGTAGCTATGATTGTAGATACCAGGTTAGTTAAATACTGTATCCACACACAGTATTTTTTTTATGTTAGTCACTGTAATAAAAGAAGCAATTAGTAACACATCCAGTGATTAAAATGGTCAAAGCGACTAACATCACCAGCAGCAATCTCACTTAACGGAAAAATAACAAAATGAGTTTTTTTTTTTTTTTTAACTAACTTGAACTGGTACCCATGCGCATAGACATCATTTTTGGTTTCGACCACCTACTTTGTATTTTGATAGATTTTTTTTTGTAGTTCCTACTGACAAACACAACTAATGATGATTTTTATATATTTGAAATACAATAATATGAATACCGGTACTTGAACCAACAACCCCATGCTGTTCCCATGGCAGTTGTCGGTCACAAGTACCCATGGTTTTTCTGTTGGGAACATTTATCAAATCATCATCTTATTGTACTTTTCATTTGTAACACTGCCGCAGTGTTACAAATACTCGTGTACAAAACTCGTGTACAATACACGTGTACAAAACTCACCTACACAATATTCATTTAGTGAAATTGTAGGAAAACCATGAAAGTCTTTCAATTAAGTAATATTGATCGAAACGACTAGTCCATTGATCTAAATACGGTTTTCGATTAGTATTTTTATACAGTAACAGTTTATTTATTTTATTAACCCTGCACAACCAGCATTTGTCAGAAATGATTTATGATTTCTTTAAAGTGGGAATCTCTCTAGTATGGTACTGTATTCTGAACAAAACCAACATTTTTTTATGTTTTTCAAAATTTGTTTTCATTTTTTTTGTTGTTGTTGTTGAGTTGAGCTCTAGAGGATATAAAAAAATATTTGCTTTTGCCTTCTATAAAAGCAAAAAATCGATAAGTTTGTCAACGCTTCAGAGTTCCCTTTAAAAGTTTGCCAGTCAAATATTGAACTCATTTTAGATCGATCCCATTTATACTACACTGTTCTGACAATGAGTTATTGACTAGGTTGTTGCCACCTCCTTGTATTTTGATGTGTTTTTTTAGTTATTCTTGCATATAGTAAATAATATTTTTAAAGTAAATAATTTTTAATAGTAAATAATGTTGAGTTTTATAGATTTGAAATAATACTAGATACCTAATCGCTAGTGAACACTAAACTTTGGGAATGATGTGTTGTTCGTCCTGTAGTTAAATTAATACGCTTAAAAAGTTTTGATATGAATTGTGGTATGTATTTTATATACACGTTAACTATAACGACTTGAAGCACATCAAATAGCCTTGATGTCATTGTCAACAGAACAAAACGACTATTTCCCTGTTATCCATGTTTGCCATTGAGCTGTATTTTCTTCAATTGCGAATCTCCAAAAGCTACCCTGCATCCATAGCAGTAGTTTCATAGTAGGCTTCTTACCATCCACAATTTAGACTTCAGGTTTGAAAAGTACTGTGCAATGTTTTTTAAGTAAGCACTTTCATGTTTTGTAATTAATTGTTTTACTACAAGGTTTGAAGCTGTGAGTGCTTTGTGATTCAACATAAAATCTTTTTTTTTCTTAATAATTAAAGGTAAGAATTCCTTTTAGTAAGCTTTGTACCGTTTCATCACCTGTTACATAAGTGAGCATGGAGTTTGTGGGGAAGGGTTTTCTTTGGGGTATGTTTGTTCTCCCTTGCCGCACAGAATGGAGTCGCCTGTGATGACTGTGTCTTGCATTTTGTGGTGACTGGTGTTTTGGCGCCACCCGTTCTGGAGTTGTAGTCATCGGTATCACCAGCCAGTCGTATTACCAGTCCGGACAAATTCAGTTGAGAACAAGAAAATGTTTAAAGTGGCGTTTCTAGAGAACAAAACACGATTGCAATGTTTTCCGCAATGTTTCTCGCTTTTCACTATATCGATCGCAGCACTTTCCCAAATGGATGTGTGAAAAGGATATATCATTGATTAGCCTCGCTAATGCTCCTATCACTCTTGGAAGTATAGGTGACCAAACGCACTTGGTCATTTCTATATCCACACTGTGGTGATCTCGATGCTCTTTGGCGAGAATTGCTGCATTGCAGTGCCATTATTCGGTCCTGCAGCTTCTTAAAAAAAAGACCATGGGTGATTCTTCATTGCCCGAGTTGATTTTTGTATTATTGGATTGTTGTTCTGTCGTGATTCATCCCCATTGATTTGTGAAGATTTTTTGCGTATCTGTCTATGACACAGCTAGTACTGCTACAAAGTATACCGTACTGTTGGTGGTTTTCTTTGGAAGTTGGCATCTTGACAGAGGCTGTGTCCGTTGCTAGGCGACTCCTCTGCCTTTCCGAGAAGCAGACTCAGGGCACTGGCCTCGTAGCTCAGTGGCCGCCTAAACGCTGCACGGATCTGTTACATCTCAACTGATGCAATAAGCGTAATTGTTTTTCGGTATCCCAGAATTTGTAGTAATCATGTACTCATCTTGGGATCATCGGTACTATAACAGTGGCTATTACAGCAGGTAAGGCAATGTTTCTTTTGCTAGCCGAGCTATATTTTTGTTTTAGGATTGTGATTTCATCGACAAGTTTGTTGTAATTGGCTCAAGGGATACTGTAATAGGATATTGGATTATACTTCTGAAAGATGGTTTCCTAATTACCATATTCCAAACTCAAATGCATTGGTTATTATCTTCGTGTTTTTTTTTTTAGTTGAATGACATAGTTCTTGTTAACCTAGTAACTAACATAGCCTATTAACATTACTTATTAAAAATTTAATGAAGAATTATGTTTTTTAAATGATAGTTCAAGATCCTAAAAATTTCTAATGATGACTCATCTGTGTTTTGGCCGTGTTCCAATTGTGGTTCATTACAAAGTCACATCTTACAAACAGTAATATTTTTAAGCATTTTTTTTAAAGCTATAAGATTGTGTGTTAACTTCAGCAGACTTCTTGAACTGCATTATTAATGGTTATAATTTGCAAGAGTTTGTTTACAAATGGTTATTAGTTTCTGTAATATAATCTTGTTTGGTTTTCCCCTTCCTTGATGTTTTAGAGTAGACATTTGGTAGTGGAAGAACAAAGTGAGGTTTGTCAAGTTTCATAGCTTTTATTACAGCAGGTTTTTTTTATGGTCCAATCGATAATCAAGGTGCTCTTAGTCACACAACCCTATCTGCCAGCACACCTGGAACAAGGGGGAAATAGTCAATACTCATTCATTGTTTCTTTGATGAGTAGGTAGTTTGCCAATTAAGAGTGACAACTAGGAAAACTCGTTCAAAGTTAAATTGTTCATGGGACAAAGAAATTTGATTTTTCTTATGCATTATCTTGCAGTTGATGGTCATAACCTGTATAAGATGTTTATTGTAGCTTGTATGAATTGTTAGAATTGAATTTTGATGTTCGTAACGAAAGTTTTGCTAATGATAATTAAATTATGGAAGCACGCACGACTAAATTGTCGATTAAAGTCGGTTAACAATTTTACATTTTGTTTGAATGACATATTTTCTGCTTCACACATCAACTTGAAGCTTTGATCATGTGAATGAAAGCTTGCAAGATGATTCACAAATTCATTCTATAATGATGACCACATGTATTGAATAGTCAATTCATAACACAACCAGCCAATTTACTTCAGCCGTTAAGTGATGATGAGAGTTAAAGAGGGTCACGAAACTTATTGAAGAAAATGAATTCATTTAGGCATTCTTGGAGCAATAGTGAACCTTTTTTTTTTCCAAAGTGTAAAATTTATTAATTGAATCAGCTGAACTGTCATTTTCTGTGTAATGTCAAAAAAAAAAAGTTAATTGACATTTACTATAGCACTCATATAAATTGAGGCTTCCTTTATCCTGCATAGGCCATATTTTAACCAGCATTTTAATCACTTTGGGGATTATAGTAGGTTTTTTAATTAATGTATACTGCAGTAATGAATGGGCTTAGAAATATAAATGCTTCATGGTGAACATATTTGCTAAGGCTAACATATTAACCACGGTGTGTTTTTTTTAACGTCTGAACACAATTCAATTTACAACAAACATAAATCATTGAATGTTTAATGCTTAAACATTCATGCATACTTTTTGTTTCATTACTTTTTTTGTTTAAATTTGTGTAGAAATCTCAAGTTTCTTAGCTCTAGTGACCAAATGGGCTTTTTAACATGTAAATTCCACTTTTGCTGCTTAATGTATAGCATAGAATGCATTAATGACAAGATTTCACTGTATGTTTTACTGCTGTGTAATTGGTTGTTTACATGTTGTACTGACACTGTACTGTTTATTATTTTTTTGTGTCTCCATAATCGGTGAAACTTGAACTGCCTCTTTAAAATTGTAGCAAAGACAGTTTGCAAATCTTGTTTTAGAATACTATTTGTGGATGTGCTCTAACTCAATTGGGTCTTTCAATTTCCATTTATAGAAAAGATTTAAATTTGTATGGTAAGTGAAAATATGCATCTGGAGGTTCTGTATGGTAACAAATGAGATTTGTTCAGTATGGGTGGAGAAACGGTTTTTTACATTTTTGTCATTTTCTTGTATTTCATGTTGAATCAGTTTAATGCTGGAATATATCGATTTGTTGAAATATGAACTAGGAAGTATTAAACATTTAATCTATTTAATTTTATTGATTAGGTTTATTGGAATAATTATTTAAAGGTAAAGTTAATGTTTTAAAGACAGAGTGTAGTGTAAAGCCGTACGTTATAAAGGGTGTCCACAAATCATATACAGTGAACTCTTGTTATCCCCGGATTTTGTATCCGCGTTTTTAACCAACCACGGGTCGAAAATAATCGATATTTTTGGGTAAAATTGAGGGTCGAAAATAATCGATATTTTTTGAGAAAATGGATATTTCGAACAATTCCTTAAACCAAAATTTTCATTTGACGCACGTGGAGCACTATACTTTTGCCTCGGTAGTAAATAATCTTCATAATCTGGTTTTCATGTCAACCCTCTTTACATATATGTGGATGACGTCTTTTTTCCACCAAATTCAAAAATGATATGAAAATTTTAGGTATTATTTTCGATAACAATATGACTTTTGCCGTCCATATTGAACATTTAATTAAAAAGCTTCATAAAAACATTTTCATTAAAAGATTAAAACGTTTATTAACCGTTAAAGAAAAGTTTGTATTTATTAAAAC
>JAQIWH010005496.1:0-14529 GCA_034695005.1 Cryptops parisi | reverse complement strand
GACCGAAGGCGAAACGTAGGGACCTTTTTCTAAATTTGCACCTTGTCATTTATTTTTTATTTTCTTTTATTGTTTTCCATTCGTGTGGAATTAAAGAGGTGTGGGTTGCTGTAGGTTTGGTAATGGTTCTTTTATCGTTTGTCTGTTCAGCGATGATGTTTATCATAAAAGCTGTTTACTCTTATAAGACTTGGTTGTTAGTGATCCTCCATGAGGATCACCATAACAACGTGAGAGGAGAGGAACATGAAAAAAAGTTGCCAAAGTGCATCGGAATCATTCTGAAATTGGTCCCAGTTCACAACAATGGACCGCGTGATAGAAAACAACTTACTACCTATACACCATTATTTAAGGTTGGGCACGTTTAGGTAGCTAGCAACGAATGTTGCGAGTGTCACAAGGTTTATTTAATTCTCAACTCCCCGTAGTTACCATACTAACCATGGGGCTTATTTTTTGTAAACAATAAATAATAAACTATACTGAAATGAATCGAGAAGGCTGGAACTGAAGTTGCAAAGTTACTTCTATACGAGTAGTCACTTAGTAACTAAACTTCTATACAAGCGTAGAAGTAAGTAAGTAATGTAGTAGTCATTCTCGACGAAAACGTTCGCATTTCAGTTGAGAGATGGCGCCACGTGTGACGAGGACAGCGGGGCATTCAAAGTTTATCGCGTTTTTATTTATTTATTTATTTATTTATTTATTTATTTATTTATTCATTTATTTTTTTAATAAGAATTCAACAGCCAAAATTAACAAAATAAAATTAACACCACGGCAGCAGGAACAGTGTACAAGCCACTGAAGTGTACAAAGTATTGCGTACTAAGAACGAAAGAAACCTTTTTCGCTTCCCCTCCCATGGAATGGAGACAACAGACTCGAATAGGTAGGTAGGTTACCGTTCAGCTTGAGAGCTCTGGATCATTTTATCCCAAGCTGGGTCTCTGCTTGTCATCAACGTTTGTATTTTACGGAAAACCGTTCTAAACATCGAGTGATTCTAGTCACCCGTGAATATTGGACAATGTGTCATAAAATAAAACTTGAAAGGCTCGGCACGTCATCCAACAAGGGTACAAATAAATTTTAAAAAACGATGACAACGCGACAAACAAAAAAAAAGTTTCCAACAAGCTGAAGCAACGCTGCAATAAGGGAAAACATCAAACCCAACCCGCTGCTAGAATAACACTCCATCGAGTTAAAGACTGTGTCACGCAATAATAACAAGGTAACTAATTTACTAGGGGGTGCGGGAGTGCGGACCGCACTGGGTGTCTCCATCAAAGGAGGTGACTGTTTCAGCAGAAATGTATCATTTTTCATAAATAAACCAAATCACCGCATCTTTCGTGAGTTCAGCTGAAATGTCTACCAGGTAAAAATGAAAGTTGATACGATAAATGAGCTGTACGTACATGTACAGTAGTTAGTTAGTTACGGTATGTCATCACAAAAAAAGTAAAAAATACACTGTCCTATCGTGAAAAACTCACATACACATAAATAAATAAACCAAAATGATTACCTATGCTATTATAGTTTGGGGTGATGCCCCCAAATATAGACTAAAAAAGAATGCAAACCTCCTACCGTACCGCCATTGGTCTCAACGAGAATGCCTCAATTTCACAATTTACCACATCTCGCAAATTACTTACTATCCCTCAAATGATTATCTACCATCGACTCATCGAAGTTAGCAAAGCACTCAAAAATACTGTACTTGGCATCACACTTGACACTTCATTAACAACTCCCGAAACATTCAAAGCTTTAAAAATTATTCCACTGAACAAATTTCCCCGACCACTTTTATACTCGATTTCCATCTCCATCTGGAGCAATCTCCCCATTTCTACTCGAAAACTTTCTCTCACATGTTCCCACTCATGCCATCATCTACAGCACTTAAATTTGTACCATTTACACTTGTAATACTGTTTTGTCCCAATGGAACGTATAATAATAATAATGGAATAAAAGTAATGTGACGCTGTGTTGTGCAGGAAAGCCTAACCGATGACAATGCGCTGTGTTATACACTGAAGCAAAAGCGTGGATCCCTTTGAAAGGCTTTGGAATTCTCTCACGTAGCTTTGCTATTTGTCCCTCCCTATGGAATGTCAAACAAAAAATAAATTAACTACAGTCATGGTGATTAAATCATTCATACGCTACCATTAGAGTGGACTCTGTATTCCTCCTCACTAACTAAATGTTTTATTTAATGAGGTTGTTGCAGAATATCACCAAAGGATGTTACACGTGCCTTTCTTGTCACAACTTTTTAATGCGCATGTACATTATTAGCGCATGGAGCTTCGAGTGTTTGTAGTCGCTAGTTGATCACGGTTAACACAAGAGGGGTAGTAAGTAGGGATGATAACACCAACCCTAGTGACGCCACTGAGCTAACTAACTGAACCAGCACTAAACGGATAGTTAAGAATAAATAAACCAACTGACTCATAAGAAGCAAGTGATGTTTTTAAAAACAAATTTACAGTAAATGATAAATGTCTGTTAGCTGAAAAATTTCATGATCCAACTTTGATAGGTCATGTTGGAAATAATTCAATCAACTCTCCAAGTTGAAGCTCGATCGATACGTTTTGGGAAGGCTAAATAAAATGTGAAATTGGTTCCAAGTGTCATCCGTCGTTTGAGTTCATTAGCTCGATACTATTAGACCGACGTAATCCCAATCGCTTTAATGCGATCTTCCCAACGAACATGTCACTCCAATCGAAAGGAGGCTGGGTTGGCAAGACAACCTCGCACCACTAGACAGATTGTGTCAACTCATTCATTCGCACTATGCTACGAGAGACGGAAGAACAAACAAACAAACAAACAAATACCACGACGACGATGGCGTTTCTTTTAGTAAATTAATTAACGATGGCTTTTTAGAAACCTTCCAAACAATCTATCAAACTTACTTTATGTAAAAGACTAAACTAAACCTTCCACCCTGTTCAACCACTTCAAAAATGTTGTACAGGGTTCTTCATCCTTTTGTGACAAGTGACAAAAAAAGTCACCACTCCGTAACGACTCAACAAATCTTCTATTGTATTACACTGAATGAAAGCTAGACTCGAAAAGTTTTTTAGATGTTGGATCAATGTTTAATAGGTCCACATTGGCTGATGCGGCCGGCAAAGCGGTATGTTCATTGTTCATTTTGTTTCGTACGGTTTATCACTGCTACGGCTCCGGAAATATTCTTGGTGGAAGAGGGAATGTGAAAAAAATATCCTTGATGAATCCTTACAGGCAAAATTTGTCTTTGGGGTTAAATCGGTGACCGTGGTGGATCATAAAGAAAAATTCAATCACGTTAATATGATTTGTAACCATTTTGTCTTTTGTAACGACTCCTATGAAGTGTACATCCGTAAAATTAAGATCAAATGTGTTGAGGTAACTGCCACCTAACGGCAACTACACTCTCAAAACAAAACTTGGATAGAGTATAACTTTCGTTCAGTGTCATACAATAAAAAATCTGTTGAATAGTTACGAAGTGGTAAATGTTTGTAATTTGCCACGGAATCATGAATAATCCTGTATTTGTTGAAGAACTCACACTAGTAAAACCTTTGCTTCCTATTAAACGTGTCTGCCAACAGGAACGGACCTCCATCACCCAAATTCCCTCTCTTGTTTGTCGAGATGAGTTGGGAAAAAACCCAACTTATTTACTTACTTACTACATGGAGAGAAAAAAGCCTATGCCGAGTGACGGTGAAATAATTGCCATTGTAAATTCGGTGAAATCAGTCGATGCACTAGTCATAAAACGATGGCACGACGATTACTCGTTCGTTGGGTTTTTTTTTTTTTATTGGCAAAATGCTACGAACCCTGTAATTAGAAACTGCTGATGACTCCGTCTCTCTCTCTCTCGCGCCTATTATACGAGCTCGAGCTCCTCCTCGTCGGTGACAAATGACACTTTCAGTGACATCCTTTCTCTGTCTCTTTCGCTTTCACACCCACACCACGCACCCCTTTTTTTCCACTTCCATTCCCCCTTTTATTCCCGTCGCCACATTTCCTTTTCCACCCATCCATCCCTTCTTTTTCGTTCCCCTATCATCCCTTTTAAAAAGCTGTTTTCCTAACGTCTTCGAGTGCCAACGCATACAGTCGCAAAAATATATTTCCGGTTTACTTTATTTTTTTCCTTACTGTACTTTTGCCTCCAACACCAACGTTGGAAAAGTCGTCAATCGTTTTGACCTGTTCAACATTATTATTGCTAGCCCTGCCATCACGACGTACCGGTAGCCTACCGTATTGTTGGATTGTGATTCGAGTGAAACTTTCGTCTCAACGACATTTCTTTTCCAAGTTGGTCGTTGTTAGTAGCACCTGACAGATAAACGTTAGTTTTTGTTGACTCTCCTATATAAAAAACACCCTCTCGCTTTTAGCTCAATTATCATTTTAAATCCAGTGCATCGTGTTATTATAATTACTAAAAATATAGCCGGTAATAATGACACAACGTTTTTCCATCTTACACTTGATCGTGGTCAATTTTAAATCTAGGGTTTACTTCTAGATCGGGCAAACATTTTCTGAAATGTGTGTTCCCCACCAAATGTTTAGAAACTGGCAAATAGCGCATTGATTTGGAATCTTTTTTATACTCAACTTTGTGTACAATCGGCTAAAATCAAAAATTACTGTCGTCATTTAAATGTATAAAATCGCATTTTCATGGCGAACCCCGTGGATCACTGGGATTCTTCAACGTGAGTCAACAAAAAGCGTTCCGGAAACACTACGTAGGGCATTTCTCCGCCCTAGTATATACCAATGTAGAGTTAACAAGTCTCGCAGAACTCGCGCTCAATCTAGAATGAAAATAATAAACTGCTTCACTACATCTTTGTAGGTAGATCTTTATGTCGAGAAAGAGCGAAACGTAGCCAAGGGGGAAGAGACGGGCGACAAGTGTCGTCAATGATGGCACTAGCGTTATGTGAGTGTTATGAGAAGAGGCCATTAGTGATGGTGGTGGCGCGTTAGTCGTCGTCGTCGGTCACCTACTCGCTGCTCTCATCAGCGGTGATCATCGTCATTAAAGAGACATTTTTTTGTCGTCGCTCATTCGCACCTTCCTAAGGGGTCTAAGGCAACGACGTTCGTTGACACCTCGTTGCGTACTTTTATTCTGTCGGCATTTGCTACTATTATTACCTCTGGCTCGTCTGTCTTTCGACCCTCGTTTTCTTCCAACACCAACGTCGTTCTATGAGGCGAAACATCAACTTGAAGCTTTCAATAACAACCGTAGCGCTTTTTACTTGAATCATCTTTGTCATCAATGGTGATGGACTTGTTTCGTTGGATGGACGTCGATGGATAGGTACAACGCACCGAAGAAAAAAAGTCTCAGTTTTTGCGACGACAAAAAAAACCTGCTCGTCATTACCCTTCCCCGTCAAATTATTTTTTCCTCCTCATGTCTTCCTTGGGGAAACGTAAAAGAAAGAAAAAACCGGGAGGGTTTATTTGGAAACGAGTTTTGTAGGATGGCACTCGATGTTCCGTGATAAAACTGTCTGTCAAGAGATACTTCTCGATACTCCACCAAGAGGAGGAGGAGGAGGAGGAAGAAAGGAAATCGACACAAAAGCTCGCGATCGACTCTAATCACACCGAGGGTGGAAGGGAAGGGGCGAACAGCCAAACGAAGGGGTAGACCGACCAGCACTGAGACGACAAAAAGTGAAAGAGAAAAAAGCCTCGCGTCGGCGTTATAATCAGTCGATGCAAAAAGGGAGCGGAAAACGACGACGCTGTCATAGCGTCGGTAACTAATGACGACCGTCACCTAAGCCGGCAAAGGGTGCAACGCACAAAAAAATGCAAAACCGAAAAAAAAGGGTCATGTCGTTAGAGCATTTTCTATCCATCCAAGTCACGTGACTTTCAGCTTGCCCGTGGACAACACCCTCCAATTTTTGACGCGAGTGTGGGGTCATGAGTAGCGATTTTAAATATCGATCACTTAAAAAAAATAATAAACGCAAGACGTGTCATCAAAAACCAGTCAATGTCCGAGTCTTATCTAGTCTAGTGTGAGACGTTATTACGACGAGTAATCCTAATCCACACGTGTCGCCAGAACGATGCCCACGAAATATTATATTTTACTGGTACTTGACAATATTCTGTACCGTGTCTTTTTTTGTTTTTTTTTTTGTTTTTGATTTTAACTAATTCAATGTACTTGCTTTTCTGGTCTTTGTTGACAGTTTAATAAAAATAAAAATATATAAAAATAGGCGTTTAGTTGAATGGCGACTCCAAAAAATCACAATTGTGCTTCATTTGAAAGCACTAAAATCGGCAGTTTTACTACTCATTTTATCCACTACTTCTTTACGGACAAAATTTGATAGATAATAATGAGCGTCATCATCCCGTTCAAGAAAACCATTCTAACCATGAAATGAAATGAAACGGATCACCTACAATACGACGCACGTTCCGCTTCAATTTAAACGTTGAGTGTTCCATAGTCCGTCGTCATCACTACGCTTTACAGACCTTATCGGGTCTAGAAATCGAAAACAGCAAGGTTGGAATAAAAATGTGAAGAAGAAGAAGAAAAAGACAAGATCAGCGATCGACCCATTTCTCCCTCACCCACCCACGCTTTAATACGGAGATCGCTTCTTCACTAAAAGAGGATTAGTGCCAAATTGCCCTATCGATAAAGAAATCCTCTTTTTTCTTTTTCCCTTTTTGTTTCTTTCTCATCGTCCTTCCTGCCATTCGGCGGAGAGGAAGAGAGAGACAAAAAAGTCATCGTTTGGACCCTTTCGTCGTCGTCGTCGTCGTCAGACCGAAGGGGGGAGAATAATCGACTCGACGGACGACTAATTTGGTCGAGGGGTGCCCTTCCGAGACGCTCCGAAAGCTCGTGTTGTTGGGCCCGCCCGAGTCTTCGGTTAGTTTCCATCTCGAATCTCGCTGCGACGTGAAAACAAGTCGCCATCAAAGTGGAAGATGATGTTGCCATTCCACCAACAAACGACAAAGACTTCCCCTAAAGGCTTCGCTGCCACACTCGAACGCATCGCGGAAAGCTACCGCGCGGCATTCGAGCCACTCTTGGTCGCTAGATCTTTTGTTGCAACTTAATAAGGACTGTATTAACAAATTTAGTTTTGTTCACTTTAAATAGTGATTGAAAAAATTCTTGTCCCAGCTTGGGATCGAACCAGGGACCTGTCGTACTCGCGACAAAACACTCTAACACGCTGCCGCTGAGCTATCAGGACAGACAAATCTTCAAACTTCACCTTGAGTTGAGTGTTAGATGGTTCCAGCAGCTAGCTAGTAGCCAGCCAGCCTTCGCTACTCCAGTTCGATAGACCAATTCTGTTGCAGAGGTTGCCAGCTTGGGATGGAAGTTCATCGTTTCGAATTTAATTCTAGTTTTATTTAACTAAAAGGACTAATGAGAGTAGTACACATTTGGTAATCAATCTATATCCTTTTTTTCACTTTTCATCTCAAAAAGTGGTCCTTTTCGTGAGATAGCCTACTTTTAGCAACAACAAAATCTGCTTTGGCCGATGATTCATTCGGTGCTATTCACTCGCTCCATCGCATCGTGTTTCGAGAGTATCATTGTCGATTCTATTGTGTTTCTGAATAAAAAACGGCATCATCAACTCTAGGGAGCGTTGTATTAATTTTTTTTTTCAGTAAACGTACCTTGGGAACGAAATTTGACAAAATCGTCATAAAATAAAATGAGTATACAAAAATAGACTCTATAAAACATAAGATTATAATCTAGTCACGTAAGTTGGCTAACGATATACACTAACTACACCATGATAAAGTACTCAACACATTGACTCGAAAAATAGTCACAAATAAAGAGAAAGAAAATGACAGAACAAAGGCAAAAGGCTTCCTCCTGTCTCTTCTCCTCCCATTTCAATAATTCCATAATATAAGTTTATAAAGTTTCTTGTCAAATTCTGCAAACAAATCTTTTTAATAATTTTCCTTCAGTACCGATTTTTTTTCGCAGGTGGATCGAAAGCTCATTCAATCGGTGTAAGTGTTGTAAGGAAAAGAGTTAAATGAAGTTAGGTTAATGGTTTAATTATCTGATTTAAACTTAACCAATATGAAATAAAACCCTTCTCAGACGGAGTAATTACACACAAAACTGAATTTTTTATGAGAAATAAAAATCTCACGGCGTGAAAGATAGTGTAAGGTGGTCACCAACTAACGACAGTCGTTTTCAAAAAAACGTTATTCGACACGCTAATAATGTCTTTTAACGTGAATAATGTCATCATCACCTTAACCTTAGTGTAACACAGGAGTGTATTCAAACATTCGATTTGGAGGGGGCAAGATTCACGTTTTGGAGGGTTGGAGGCTCAAAATTTCTTTTACATGTATAAAACTATGCCAATTAATTAAGATATAACCTAAAAACACCTATCATCAACAGGATACCCATCTTTGATAACAGAGGTTATACAAAATTTCAAATAGTAACTGTCGTTGTGTTTTTTAATAGTTTTTATTCTAATTCTTGAATGTATTTGTATTTGTGATTTTATCCACCTGGATGCTACCAATAAATAAATAAATAAAGCAAAAAGTTTATTGAATTTTGAGCCTATTTCTGGGTTTTTGGAGGGAGCTTTTGCCCCCTTTGCCCTACCCTAAATACGCCACTGATGTAAGAATAACACTCTTAAATAAAATCGGAGAACAAACCGTGAAGAATAATGTATGATAAAGATCAAATGTTTCAAATGACACTTTGATTTTTGTTATTGCATTTTTATTAACTGTTATGTTTGTCAATGTAACTCACTGTTGTTTATTGAGGCGTAAAAAAATAAAACCAATAAGGATAAGTCTGATCGTTTCAAACCGTGCAGTAAAGGGAGGTACAGGCAGGCAGTAGTTAGGTGGCCGCTTTGATGGATGAGAGAGAGGCTGGAGTCTCACGAGACACACTCAGGCCGCAGATTGCCGTTGATGGCGGCTATCAAGCGGACAATGCGAAAAAAAAGGGCAGGATTAAGAAAGAAGAATCAAAAAGAGCGAGCCGGTAGGTAGCTAATCCTCACCTGGTCCTCCGCAACGAGGGACTCGAGTTGGGTCCGTTAACTCCCCTAAGGAACGGTCATCAGCATTTTTCTCTCGCTCGGCTGATGGATAAGTGGAAGCGTCCAAGATGGCACGCGAGCCAATAATGGCCTAATGAGGTTGAGTGAAATCTAATCCCGCGCAACCGCCTTTCAATTCCATCAGGAACAAGATGTCATCATCGACCAACAACGATGATGATAAAAGACCGTGTGGAAGAAATAAAAATAAAACAAACGAGAGAACGCGCTGATTTACTCAACCACGAAAAAGAATGGACCTGGCCCTCTTCTTTTTGCCTAATACTAGGCAAACTGGATAGACCACCAACAAAGCCTACCGAATCCATCATTCGCTCTGTGACGAGTGTGTCCACTTTGTCTAGGATTGGCAACTGTTTTTGTAGCCTAATCGATGGTTCCCTGCTCTTTTTGGTTTTCAGTGGCTCAATTCTAGAAAAAAGCCCCTACTACCGATTTTTTGCACATCGACAACATCGCCAGTTCCATTTCTTCTTCTCTTTTTCAATAACGAGACATTTCAAATGAGGACAAAGTTTCACTTTTTGGCGTTATTTTTCCGTCCTCGCGTGGATGACGATTTTGTTGGCGTGGTCGAGACAGCAATGCACTGACTAGAGTTTTGAAACTTTCAAACTTGTCACTTGAAAGTGGGTCGATGACACAGGCTCAAAGCTAACCGAGTACAACAACTACCTGGTTTAGTGCTGATTGGACTATTCTCGGGCACTTTTATTTATTTCGACACTTCGATCGTGCTTTTTGTCTTTCTCTCTTTGTCTCGAAACGGAAATAAAGTTAAACCAGGAAGTAGAGAATTTGTAGCGATCGATGCGCGAGTCATTCGGCTTTGAGATCGTTGTCGTCGTCGTGTTTGCGCTGCACCAGCCCATCCATTAAACCCAGCTCCGATTAAAGATTTTTATCGTCATTTTTTTTTTGTTGTCTGTTCGTAACTCACTCCCCTAATCCCTCCCTCTCCCTTCCCATTTCCCTTTTCCCCTCCCCTCGAACGCCCTTCCCCATCTCTTGCTAAAAAACGCCACTGTCCCCACAAACGCGTTCTCATTTCCTGATGGTGCTTCGAAAACAACCGTTATGGAGTCGGTACCTCTACCGATTGTCTCGGTTTTGGCCGCAAAAGCATCGAAACACGACTAGTGTTACATTCAAAATGAAAACAGGGAAAGAGAAAATAATTGGGGTTCTTAACCGCGTGTAAACAAAGAAAGAGATTGTTGTTGAAAGTCAACCGAGGTAAGCTAAAATGGGCCAGAGTGAGACCATAAAGAGTCACCACCAACAGTACACACCGGCCACTACGCGTCTCTAAATGGCCCCGGATTCGCCTTTACCCTTTCCCCGTGCGTGATGAGAAAAACAAAACCCGTCTAACGACAACGAGGTACTTGTACTCGGGGGACGATGAAATTCAGCGGCTACAAACTCATCAAATAATACAGTACTACGAACTAACTGTAAGCTACAATTTGACGTAAATGAAAACTACCACGAGAGAGCCTACATCTATTATTATAGTAGTGCCTAGCTTGTCATAATGTCGAAATGGCAGTGGTGCTGTTGATACACAAACGTTCTAGATGAGACATCCAATTTGATGTTTGAGCCAACGATCAAATACAATGACAAAGCCAGCGTAACGTTGATATTAGTTTCATTCGGACGTCAATTATACTCCAGCGTAGATTAAGTTGGGAATAAAAATAAGTGACCATTATTTGGAAACACAAAGGAGAGTTCCTCTCAGGCACATGACATCCCGTGTTTTCTTACCCACTTACTAATAACTTTTGTTTTCCACTTCCTGTAACCTACATTCCACACCCATCGTGTTGTTTTAAAACAACAACACATCAAACTCAATTAAGAAAAATCTAAGCCGAGGCTTGAGTTGGCTCGACTCGTAGTAAACAACGATTGCCAATTGAGAGGGGGGGGGGGAGTTGATTCATCGATTTCCAATCTGCGTCACATGTTCCACAAGATTGGGGGGATCCATTTTCTTTCTTTCTCTCTCTCTCTCTCTAGCACACACAACACACGCAGACTAACATGAACCAAAGACAAAATGAATTCTCTGGTTTGAGCCAATATGGCGGTGTGAAGAGCTGCTGCGGCAGTAGTTGCAGCAGCAGCAGCAGCAGCAGTGGGTTCATTTCTGCAATAGCAGTGCGAATGGCTTGTTAAGTGCACGAGACGGTGGCAGCTTGCGGAGGCCCCGCACCCGACAGATGTAAGGTGGTGGTGGCGGTGCCAGCTGCTACTTTATGGACCCATAACTCGCGCGGGGACACCCCTCAAAGGCCCAACAGCCAGTGTCTATAATAGCGGTTGGTGCAGCGCCGCCTGTTTTCATGAAGTGTCCACTGCAGATTGCGCCTCCATCGACACTCTTTTTATAGCGTTTTGCGAAAAAGAGAGAGTAGATGTGTGAGAGAAAAATAGAGTGAAAGAGCGAGAAAAAAAAATAACACGAAAAAGATAAGGCGACTTTAATAACTGCGAGAGTCTATTGACGAGTGCGTGAGAATAAACGAAGGGGAGGTTGAGTTATCGGAATAAAACGCCACCGCCACGCGGCTATTTATCTAATGTACTACTGCTACAACTACTGCTTCCACGACTACCCCCACCATCACCAGTGGAAGCAGTAGTAACAGCGCTACCTTCCACATGGATCCCCCTTGAAGCCTCTGTTTCACGGGTGCAACATTACACGTACAAGTGTGGAAGGCAGCGATCTTGACGGAAGCAAAGACAGCAGCAGCTACAACAACAAAAAACAACCCATCTTAAGGCATTTGACCGTTAAACTAACTGACTGAACCAAGACGACGACAAACTTTTTAATCGATGACGCGGTGAGTGGTCGTTGGCAACCACTACTGCGGGCGGCACGAGCAGTAGGCTACAGTGTGGTTGTAGATAATACTACGCAACGGGGTAGACGACAGAGGAAAAGGCTGAAAACGGATCGATAGCTAGCGAATGGAAGCAATTACTTGTAGCAACACACAAACACCAGATGGTTGTTGGCCCCCAATGAGCTCGACTCGACACCCAGCTTGGCTCTTTAGCACTCGCTACCAACACAATTCGTCGCTTCTTATTAATTTCTTTATGGACTCTTTCCTCGTCGACCTGGATATGGAACGTTAGCGCCAGCCACGTCGACATAGATAGTATAACGGAGGAATTAAATCGATGGCATTGGAGCGAAATGAAAAACAACAACAAAGGCGTGTGGAGTTAAATAAAAACAAAAAAACAATCACACCACGCTTTTTAATCTCGCTTCGTCAAAAGAGCAGAGCAGTTGACGGTTTTTGTTTGTTTTTTTATTTTAAATACGAAAACCGTCTTTCCTTTAGACCGTGGTTGATCGACGACAACAGTGAGCGTGAATGAATCGGTCGGTTGAGTTTCGTACTTTCGAGTGCTAATTGCGGCAGCAACGATCTTCTCTTTATTTGGCAACTAACGACGTCGACTGAATGTCATTGCGAGAGTGTTTTCCCCGCACGCCACTTAAGATCATTAAAACAGATAGCCGTCATAATCATTTTTTTATACAAAAAAACCCTTACATCAGTCGACGTACGCGATGCAATTTTTAATTGCTCCATTACGCGACGACGCCCGAGTGGAAAAAGTCGAGCAAAAACATCTCCCTTAATTTGGAATTAATTGCAACACGAAAAATCACTCGGTAAATACGAACGAGTTAAGCATGAATGAATTAGATCGCTCGAAGAAGAGACAACTTCTTTCTTCGAAATGACATTAAAAAAATACAAAGAGGAGGGAAAAAAAGAGAAGGGTGGCAATTTGGGTCGACAACGACCACCCACGCGCACGACGAACACAATTAACCGATGCAAAGAGAAGGTGAAGGAAGCGAGTGATCGATCGATGAAAACTTTTCTTTTAAAAAGTCTCTATTTGAAAATAGGTTTTGTCGCCGAGATCCTTCTTCGTCGTCGGTCGAAACCTTCTTGTCACCAACGATAGTCCTCCATTTGAGTACGACTAGTTCCTCCGCCACGCGTTGGGGCAGTTGGTATTTCTCCAGACGACGAGGACAGTTCTAGGATCGAGTCGCGTTATTCACCGCTCGACCTGATGTCGTCGTTTCTATAAAACTCGCCTAAACTTCCAGCCTAATGGAAAAAGTTATGTTTGTCACTGGCACGACCCCCCCCCCTCTTTCACTCCCTAATTCATTATCGGCTCTCGAATCATTATCTGTTTTTTTCTCCTTTTTTGCCACTCGCTCCATTTGGTGTCCGATAATCGGTCGGATAGGTCGTCGTCGGTCTCCCCTGGCATTTCTTGCGAGGGAAAACGATCATTCGGAAGCGGCAAAAGATGCCTCGTCACGGAGTCCATCATTAGCCGTCCCCCCTCCGAGAAAGACAATGAGAACCACGAGCGACCTCTTCACCCCACCTCGAGGCGGTGTTAATCGAACTGCCAATCAACCACCCAAATGCTGTCCCTCATCGCACGAGGGAAAAAAATCGAAGTGAAAAGGACAACGACGAGCAGGAGATACAGGCAGACACACCCAATGGAAAAAAAAGGAGATAAAAGAGGCGGCGAGGGGGGGGGGGTTGGTTGGCACACGTTATAGAAAAGGAACTAAGAGACGCCATGATCTGAGGTGCGAATTCACGCGGGTCGCGATGCGAGATTAACGACGATGGCGTTGCGAGCTCCTCTTACCTCGTCATCCGCAATTAAGCCCCTGCCAACGCACCGAGCCGAGCGCCATCCGGTTATTGGAAAGCTCTGTTTTTTTTCTCCCTTTTTTGTCAGGTCGCGGCAAAAGAGGAGCGACAAGGAGTTCCCCCTTTGTCTCTGCCAACAAATAATGCAATTACCACAGGACGGTTTTAATTTCCGTGCAAAAGTTTGCGCCTCGCATAACGACGACGACGACGACGAAGCGCTCATTAAAATTCATGGCGATGGCAACTCCTGCTACGTCGACCGAGCAGCTTCTGACAGAATTCTAAATGGGGGAGGGCAAAACGTGGTTAAAAACAATGACACCACCGGCAGCAGCGAAGGAACACTGCCTTTCGCACGAAACGCGTGATAAATCGTACCGTACCGAGCGACACCACCAACGCGTCAACCGAAAGCTACATTGTACGTAAAAATATCGCTTTCCTTTGCTTACGCGAAACAGTTTGCAACAAACATTTTCCCTACCCACTGTATCGAAATAGATGTTGACACGTTTCCCATTCAACACTTTGAATTCATGGAACTCACTTCCCACTTCCATCCGCAAAATCACATTTTTATGTTC
>JAQIWH010005495.1:0-14532 GCA_034695005.1 Cryptops parisi | reverse complement strand
ACTGTGCCATAGGTTTAACATGGTCAGTACAAAAAAATGTCAATAGGGGTTAACCATGGGTGATGTATACTCTTAATCTATTGGTAAATAAGTCAACCAACTATATGTCATCTGAACAAAAAAAAAATATGTTCAAACCACGTATTGTACACACAATGTAAAAATACACCACTTAAATAAACAAACTGAACAAAGCAACCACTGAGCAAATTCAAATGGCAAATTGGTGGAGTTCAATGATACTTGCAGATACTTGGGTATTAGCATACCCATGAATCTGGACAACTGCTAAACAGTGTTTTCTCTGAAACGTAGGAAATAAACAGCTGTTCTGGTTTTCCTCCTTTAGATAAGGGAGGGCACTTTGAAAGACTAGCATGCAAGATTGATTATCGCTAGCACGAAGCACCAGAAAATCTCTGTCTAATCGGTCATTGAATTTTCATATGATTATAAACACAAAACATAAAATTGAACAACGTTGGTGGCAAAGATATTCACACTGAGATGCTAAGTACAAGGATAGTGTACAATAAACTGGATTTTTGGTAAAACTTGAACACCAAAATTTTATACACTTACCATGGTGTTCATAATGATGTGTATCGGTTCTAGTATGCCGAAATTAAAACGGAAACAAAGTGTAATAATTCACTAACCCAAATCTTGTAAGCCCACATGTTTCTGAACCAAGGGGTCTCGTGGACCCCCATGAAGCCTCATTAGGGGGTATGTAAAAAACAATTTTGCAATTAAATGCAATAGAACTGAAATGTATGTGACGAGGTACAAAACATGAACATTATACACAAGCACAATTACACACATCTTAGTTAAAAATACTTCGAGCATAAAAATTAACATTACCATTGAAGTAGTAAATGATGTCACTATAAGAGGGTTAAAAAAAAACTTTTACAGTAACTGTTTCAAATGAAAATTCCATATGAACTATTGTAAGCACATTTCTACAGAAAATAATAAAAAAATAAATTAGAAATTCCAATCGCATTCAACTACCTCTCATACCTCAAGATCCTGTTCTCATTTCTAATGACACATCAATGTGATCACCTTTTTTTGAGAATTTCTCTGCTTGCAAAAACTACCATGAAAAAACAAATTCACCGAACGATTTCAACTGATTCATTAAATTGAAAATTTCCCAACCTATTCAACGTGTAGATAAAAAGCAAACTATAAAAATTGACAAAAGATTCTGCAAACTTTGAATTCTCGCATTTGCACATACACCATCAAGCAAGCAGCAACTACAACAATGCAACAATGTCCAGTACACAGAGCGATGAGGCTGCTATCTGCCTCTTAGGTTTTTATAGTCACCTTTTCTACTGAAGTCGATACACTATAGCTAGAGCTACCTTGCTTGCATGGGGAAACAAGAAAAGCTCTACCTACCATACAGGTCTGAGCAGGGTCATCAATCTCATTACCCCTTTCAATCCTACCTCCTGTCCAACAAACACAACCCCACTAACTTTGTTCCCAACTATCAACAGTTTTGACAGCAGCAGCAAAGTCGCGAGAAAGGAGGACCAAAAAAATAGAGGAAAGAAAAAAAAACAACCATGGCAGCTCGCAGGCTGCTGCATTTGGGAGATTGGGTTTGGCGAGGTCAAAACTTTTTACAACAACAATAGCTCCAATATGGCATATGTTGATGACCAACCTGATAGTCGAAGCAGCCAGCGTAAAAGAAGCATCCCCAGAAGTGGCAGGCCTGTAGAGGCAGCTATTCACTCATTGGAATCCACAAATCACTTTTGCTCACAGAGACGAGAGAGACATGGTAGTAATGACCGTATCCACGAGGTGAGGAGCTTATTCCGACAAGATCACAGTCATAGTGCATATCTTGGGCATGGAACAAACTGATGACGAGGCGGCGGCGTCCACGGTGGCGGGACACGCAACGCAACAAACAAAAACGGCAACAACGCAAATCCGAGTCGGAGGTGGTATGTCAATGCAAATCGGGGTGACTTGAAGATTTTGTCCACCAGCGAACGACCCGACACAATCGAAAAATGTTCTCCGGGACGGACCTCTTTCCAAGATGGCCGAAACTGGAAATCGGGACGAGGCAAAAGAATCCTCCACCCCTCTTGCTGTTGGGAACTTGTGCAGAGAAAAACGCAACAAGTGAACATCATCCCAGGCAACCGCCCAGAGGCACAGCCCGTACTCGCAGCCAATGGGAAAGGTGTGCTGACTCCATTAGCGTCGCCAAGGCCACCAATGACTTGCGTGAAGTTCAACTACCTGGGGGTCTGGAAGTTTAGCTCCTGGCATGACAACTACAGCAGCTACTACCATTTCTATGTGCTCGGGCTGCATGGCACTAAAACTGGCTGGCTATCTCTGCCATCTTCCTGCCACAACAGAGAATCGCAAAACGTGTCAATCGCTTGTCCCAAGCGAGCTTTCAAAACTTGAAACATAATGTGATCAACTAGCTATCTCGGGATATGAAACTAGGCAACGATGAAAATGGGGATGATTACGAACCGAGCCAAGAGAAATTAAACTCTGACATAATGGAATTTTTGCTGTAATAAATCTATCGCCTGTCAAATTTAAAGCTAACTCAACTCACCCATGGTACTACAAAAGCTGCATAGAAATAACCTTGCCTCAATACATTGTGATGATGGAAACAAAAACAAAGCGTGCAAAAAAAAAAATTCCCATTTCAATCGCTGAAAACTTAAATCCATGTAAGAAACATAAAAAACTTGAATAAAAAATAAATAAAGACAAACTACTCAATATGGACCTGCTGAACGATGAGACTCGGACAAAACATGAACCCTTCAAGGATCATGTGGTAGTGAATCATAGCTGTTTATCCAGGGTGTAACAAAATCTCAGTTCTCATAATGGCAGAAGACAGAACAAAAATTGAAGTGATCTGACACTTCAATTTGGTTAATTCACCAGTAATAAACTATAGCTTAAACCCAAGCAGCACTACATAATAGAAATTACACGGTAATGCAAAAACTAATGCAATATTGTTTTAGCAATTCCTGAAGAGTAGGACTTTTGGGACAAAAGCCTTCCTTCCAAATATGCCATTGTGTTCAAAGAACGTTACAATAGAAATCAGAATTCTGTGAATGAAATCTGAACGTTGTCAATACATAATCATTTGCATTAAAACTATACAATGTTTGGTGCTTTTTTTCTCCAAATCTAAACTTCGTTTTTAAAAATTACAAAAGTTATTTAATGATTAGGGCCATCTCTATAAGTAGATCTAATTTTGGAAACCAACTAGATAACAAAACGCCACAATAAACAGAGTCAATGTACCACGCTAGCCAATCGATACACTCGAGAGTACCATGCACCCATTAATAAACTATGTTATGTGCAAGCAGTTATTATATATTTCAGGATGTTAGTTATCTAATAATTTATAATTTAAAATACAGTATGTGAAAAAGAAAAAGAATACTTAAACCTGTACATGTTTAGTGATTCCTGAAAAGTAGAATTTTGTCCCAAAATTCCTCGTCCCAAATAAGCTGTTGTGTTCCCAAGCACATGTTCCATACTCTTACATTACAATACAAAGCAGAATTCGGTAATGATAACACGAAATCTAAGACTTCTAGTGCAAGCAATAAATAACCATTTAGATTAAAATTATACTATGTTTGGTTTTTCTTCCCTCTTCAACTGAAGCTTTGGTTTTTTCCTACATCTCGAATTACAAAAAATGATTTAACGACAAGGGCAATTTCTATACATAGATCTGGATTTTGGAAACGACTACATAACAGAATGCCACAATAAAAAAAGTCAATGTACCACATTAACCAATCGATACACTCAGACTTGCTGCACGACACAAGGCAATTGTCTGTACCAACGACTGTTCAAGAAAGACTATCTTGTTACAATCTTATTAGTTTGATTGAAAAATTTTATCTCCAGCATTTCTTGCCTTGTTGGTATTTTAGTTTCAATGAATCAGATATTTTGCTTACTGCATTCACAAACAAACTTCATATGTTTCGAGCAAGTTTATATTCCTCATCTTTACTTCATTTACATTCACTTCAGTTTCCCTTATTGAGTCTCACTCATCCTCAAATTTGTTTTTCCAAACATTTCACCATTTCGAATTTATCTTGCTACAATTTACATTTGGCGCAGTGAAAGCTGTTATCCAACACCCCTTTCCAGAAATCCATTATCCGCAACTTCCGATAACTTCTTAGAAACAAAACTGAACTAAAAAAAAAACTTTCACAGAACGAAAAAACAAAACAATAATTGGTTGAAGACGTGTTTCCATGGTGTCTACCGCAGTTATGGTATTGCCATGGTGTTCAGTCTACAATTAAATTTACTATTAATGCTACAAATTTGCAATTTAATTGGATTTTAAATCGAACTGACACGAAAATTTAACCAAGGAATAAACTCATTTTGCTTAAATTTGCCAAAATGACTTTTGTTGTACTGCTTCATGTGAGCCTGTGTTGATTCTGCACTGTTTACTTCATGTAAATGAAACTTTCTTATCCATAACGTTTGTCTAACTCGCAAACCCCCCAATCTCCCAACCGCAAGTTGTTTATTTTTTTTTTCTGCACGATGCAAAAATGATCCCTTGATATCCTTAACAATATTTCGAGACACGATAATGCAAAAATAATGTCAATATAGTGTATAATCTATCGATTACTTTTTAGAAAAGTGAAATGTGATGCAGTTTTAGATTGCAGTAAGTGTATAACTTAATCTCGAACAAATAAAAATAGAAAATATATATATACGTACACACACACACACACACACACAACCACTATTTTTCAAGCAATTTTCCATGTCATCCCAAGTGTTAAATTATCTTCAGCCTGAACCATCAATAGCCCCCCTAAGAAGCAATCTAAAGTAGTCATCAAAAATTTTACAACAGAGAGGGGGGATAGAGCAAAAAGCCGAGATTAGTTCAAAAACCCCTACACATGGGTAAATAGTGGTGGTACTGCACCTTGTATAGCGCCAAAGAAGAAAAATACAGGGTGTAACAAAAAAAAGAGTAGTAAAACCAGACACAACAGACGGTATAAATGACAGTGTAAATAAAACGAATCAATACGGATCTCCACCAACTAGCACCATACCTTCTTTTCACACGAAAGTCAGTCAACTCAGCACGTTAATCAATTTGACTCCTGTAGTCCTATATGATTCTACAGTGTGTCTTATGATTTTTTTCTCATATAAGTAGAAATTAGTATCTATTCATGTCAATTCGGAATCTTCAATTTTCCTACAAAAACAGGATAATTGACAAACATTTTTTCTTTGCCGATACACAAACGTTGAAAAAAAAAATTCTTGTCCATTAATGAATATTCACTCTGCTAGTACTAAATTTACATGCATAGTAAGGAAGCATGTGTATTACGACGAATCCCACATTACCTACACTTAGCTGTCAAAGATAATTAATTTTCAAGCTACCAGTACTGCTTGGGGCAGTTCCCGGAATGTATTCATCACATGGGCTACAGATTTAGCTCCAAAATACTGTTAACCACAATTCATCACATATTTTTTAGAGATAACATTGTGTGTCAAGTCAACTATTACTATTGTAGTGCATTCTTAGGTTAAACCCCTATTTTTTAACCGCCCAACACATGTGCAAATAATCCAAGTTCGTGAAGTACAAAAAAAAACCCTTTTTCACAATCTAGGGGTGATAATAAGAAACATGTTTACAACACTGGACTCCCAACTCCAAGAAAATTTTCTCAAGTATCGGCTTAACATACACGTGGCTAAAATGTTTTCTATATTACAGTAATAATAAACATACTTTATCTGGGAGTTTTCTTAGATAAAGACAACTTACTGAAATGTTCGTCTTCCACTTTTATCACACTACAAAGTTAGAAAAACGTTAACATATTTATAATAAATTCTAATAATAGTGAAAATAACACACCGTATTGCTAAACGGTAAATACAAATATTGATAACAATTGTGATCAACACCCATACCGTTCAATGTTGACATTAGTATATATATAATCTTCTATAACAAGATTATATATACATTGTTCACTTACACACCTCACTTGATCGATATTGTCTTTTTTCAGATTATGGAAATTATATGACGGCAACAAAATTGGAGACCCAGATTATGGAATTAATAATGCGAGGTTGTTCTTTTTTCAACTTAATCTTAAAATCAAGACATGGGTGGTTGTTGTTGTTAGGCTTACAATATTCAAATTTTCCAATAATGTAACCCCCAAATCTAAAATTTAAAATATACAACAAAAAAATCGAAAATTTATTTCTTGTCACGAACAGTCTCACGAAAGTATCAGTGTCACGAAGTATCACGAAAAACTTTTAACCTTTAGTGAAATTGTTAAAAAAAATTATCATTATCACAAAATGCAGTTTTCACGTAGGCCTACTGTAGCTAGAAGAAAACAGAAAACCACAACCCAAAACCAAAAGGCGTAAATGTGTCAGGGGACATGTCTTAGGAAATCATGGTAATGAAAATATTCTAACCTAACCCGAAAACTAGATTTCCTCTTTACTACTATTACTGGCCATGATTTTAGATGTCATATACGAAATAGTGAAAGTGGTCCCTCCGAAAAAGGCAGCTGCAATGCAGTTGGCAAAAGCAAGTACCAAAAAGCAGCACACAAGAATAAAAAAAAAAAAATAGAAGCATCTTATTAATGCAAAACTACATTGGTAGAGAGGTAAAAGAACTACTACAACCAAAGAGGTGATGGTGGTGGTAGTTCCTCCATTGGTAGAAAACTTAAGAAGACTCCCGAGACATTGACCTGGAAAGTCTCACTGACCTTCATCCCAGGTGGAGAGAAGAGAGAGGGAGGGGTTAGAGATAGAGTCTGACTGACGTATGGGCTTTCCAGTCAGGAGGAACCACAGTGGGGAAAAACTAGGCCAACTTGGAAGTTGGTTTCCTACTACTACTCCTCTACTACAACTACTTCTAGTCCCCCTGGGTTGCTTTTTTTATTATTGATTTTATTACGAAAGGATCTGTGCCACCACAGCACAGAGCTGCTGAATAATACTACTACTGCTGGCTCACTCTGTTCTCTCACAAAATGGTGGACCTGGAGGGGCTTGGAAAGAAAAGAGAGGGTAGTAGTAGTATAATAAAAGATGACTATCCCCCTCATTGCTGCTACTACTACTCCTATTGCTATACTTGTCATCAAATGGCCGCTTTTTACAACAACAGCCTCCTCCTTCCACCAATGCTGTGGTTTTACCAGTCCCCAAAACAATTTCACACTACCAAACAACCCAAGGGGTCAACGGCTGCTCCGTGTGTCACTGCACTACATATCATTTCTTTTTCGGACTATGTAACTCAATTGCGCTTAAATGAATAATGACGTGGATTACGTATGGTGTGAAAAGGACTGTTTTCCACATAGGACCCGGCATTTATTTCAATGTCTCTTATCAGACATTTCAGCTCCTTAGCCCCCCTCCTCCCCAATGTCATTTGCCATGCCTAAGTATACGATAACATGAATATCTGCATAACTGATCGGTGTATATTGCAATTGGTCGACGTGCTGCAGCCGGCGCCGATTATTCAATAGCTGAATGAAATAATTGAATAACAATCACAGTGAGTGAATAAGGGAGAATCGAACCGAGTAGTGTTGTTCCTTTCCTATGGTTCTGCACAGACTATTATTACACCATAGGATTCGCTCCCACTCCCAGTTTATCAAACCCACTGAGGATTTCGCCAATGTATCACTCGATTTCGTCAATGTATTGCATGATTAATATAAATATATCACCAGTAAAAAAAAATTTTTTTTGAAGGAAAAATATCCATTTACCCCCTGAGTAGAAAGGTTTTTTTACACCTCCTGGTTTGTTTGTTTTTTACACGCTGTTCTGCAAGGTAAACGGAACTTTCTTTTATGAAATGAACGAATTTCAAGACTTGTGTGATTAAAAAAAAACAGTCCCTTAAAAATATGTCAACAAGATGTATATCAGGGGTAGGAAATAGTCGTCATATTGATTAAAATTTTCTTTATTTTTCTTATGCCTACTAGTGTGATGAAATATGCCAGGGCCGAGAATGCTATCTATGCTTTTGGTAAATAATATTACAATGCAAAGCAAGCATCCATTAAAATCATCCTATTGAACCAATCCTACACCCTAACTCGCTCCCACTTTAGTCCATTTTTAACAGACATGTTGCATCGGAAGTTCAATTGTCGTTGTGCGTTTTCATATAAAGTTAGACTCGCACAGCTGGTTCTATTAAGGCATTGCCCATTATATTTCTGTTTTACGGTTTTACCCATTGAGAAGAAAATTCTGTGAACCTTTGAACCGTTCATTTCAAGATGGCTACCTTCCACTATATAGTGATACAGTGTGGAAAATTAACTGAAGTAGGCTATAAAACTTCTTCACATTTTCCAAGATAAACATTCGTATTGAATGCACGCTACAGTCTAATTCACTTCAACATCTTAAGATGCAGTCTAATTTTAGAACATTAAATCGTTTTGCCCATTGAACAGAACATGCTACAAACATGTGTTTTTGTACTGGGGAAGGGGGGAGGGAGTGACGACAAACTAGAAGCCTATGTTGCAGTATGACAAATAAACTGCATCAACCTATTGTATATACAGTAACATTTTTAAGATCGCCATCCACCAATTAATTATACTCTTCAATTACCCTCAAATGTTGCAACAGAATATTTAACCAACTTTACTATGATGTCTTGAAACACATCAACCTGAAGATCTCACAAGTTAAATCCCCTCACAGATGAGTCTATTGTTTTGCCTCTGGAACAGAATAGGTATCCAATGAATCTTCAAACGCGCGATTTCAAGATAGCCCTATTGAGTAGCAAGCTGTATAATACTCCAAGTCACCTTAACTACATAACATTAGAAAGATTAGACATTATATTTGTGGGACATCGAACTCATTATTGCACTAATGTAATTCTTGTTTTTCAAGTTAAAACTTTTGTTATCGATAAGTACTCCATCAATCTATTTTTGCCAGAATAAGAACGTGGAACCAGAAAACTTCAAGACAAACGAACACCCAACACTATTGGAGAATTAAAACTAACTGATCAAGTGCAACAACATCGTTCGTTCGTTTCTTTCTTTGCATTTTCCAACAAAACCGCCATTTTCTACCCAAAACAGCTAAATTACCCCCGACCACCAAGCGTACAGCCAGCTTGCTTGCTAGTCTGACTTTTGCAAGGTCCATGACCGTACTTATCGGTGAATCACCTTGAGCTCAACTGTGTGCATGCACCAACAGCAGAAGAATCAGTCAACAGGGTATTAATGTGAATCATCATCATCCCATCCTAGTCTGAAAATGAAATTTCCCCAACCCCCCAAAAGATTCCTCTGGGTAACTAACATCCCCAAAAAAATATTCACCACAGTTATACATAAACAACAAACAGTTAGGTGTCGCGACTGATTAGCAAAGGTTTATCAACACACGTCACCCTGGAGAGCAGGAGGTTGTTTCGAAAGGTTGAGATAACCCGATATTGCTGGTGATTACCTCCAACATTAATACATCATTTCGTAGTCGTAAAAATAAATGTCCGAGGAACAACTGGAACGGATGAGCAAACATATTTTATAACTTACTCAATTTTTATAACCCATTAAAAAAAAAATCTTTGCCTTGCAAGTTCAAACCCCCCAAAAAAACTTATACGGTTGGATACATGTACTGGTACTTATTCTGCAATATTCCGAAGAACTTACTAAAAATGACTACAATTATAGCATTAATTATAGTTCCCTACCCCATAAAATACAGAAGATTGGCTAATTACAATTGCTTTTTTCGTGCACAGAGGGGTGCCAGATTAGCAAGAGTGCCGGATTACAGAGAGGAGTGCATAAAAAACGTTGGTTTAACCCTTTACTAAACTCAATGTTGCAATTTGTTTAATGAAAAACCTAAATAAGAAACGAATATATGATAGGTGAAGAAAAACATGATCACTAAGTGTTATCTATGAAATCGTACTGTCCCATTTACTGATATCAGTAGGCTACTGTAACCCATCTTTTTTTTTTACATCAAGGCAGGAGGCTGAATCATATTGAGAGCTACATTAGCAAGAGTCTACTGTACATGAGAATTCTATTGCAATATAATGCACACAAATTATTTCAGTACTTAACATATTACAAATTCACTGTATAATACATTGTACCTATAAGGCAGTATGTTTTTGTAGTTGAAACAAGTATATTGAACAACACATATAAACGTTGTCTACTACTGTAAGTTCTGTAATGCCATAAATATTGAGCTATTGTGGAATAAAAATCCATTTATTCTATGTCTAGTTTTGCATTTCTGAAAAGTTCAATAATATTCAATTCTCATACATTATAGTTATCATCATAAGATATGAACATTTTTTTTGTAACTTACTGTGTTCAAGTTTTCAAATTTTTAATGCACATTTAAAAGCTGATTAAATAACCACAATGAGATTCGCTTGATTCCATTCCAGGAGGAAAAATTTCCCAAAATTGCACAACATTACAACATGCACATACAATTATGCATGGGACACAACCAAGAGTACAACAACGCTTGAAATCCACACAATTGTAAACAGTGATATTGAATAAAATTATAACACAAACGTAAACATGTAACTAATGAGATTAAGCAAAAATTATAACATTCAAATATATTTTTCCTCATCATTATTGCCAGTTTTACTTCCATGTTTTCAATATCACTTGAAAATTGCTTAAGAGCACCTGTTCCGTTGTTTATTAAACACGACTCTTAGGTAACAGTATCATTACCATGCATTCAAAGAACTGAAATCTGAGCTTTCAGTGATCATTATGGCTTCTGTGTTTTTACCACAACCATTCAGATGAATGAACTAAACTGAGTCGGTACCACGCTGATGAGATTACCAAATAGAGACCTCAACAAATTGTGATAAACAAGATGATGGACATAGCAATTTGATCGATCAATGTAGTAAATGCAGATGAAGTGATTGCCACCTTGAAATGTTACACCAAGCATGTTTATAAAATCACAAGTATCAAAATCAATAACCATACATGTAACTATTTGACATGTTTAACTCTGTAAACATCGTTGACATACAAAAAAACTCAATTCCAGTAACTTTAAAAATTGCTTAACAAAGCATTTTCCGGTTGATTTAAACAACTCTTAGCTAACAGCATGTATTCAATAATAAAATAATAGACCACTCATTCAATACTCATTATTTTCTCCATTTTACCGCAAGCATTTAATGAAATTCATACTCCGGCTGCGCATTCTATTATCGGATACATTCTTTGCCAATCATGATAAAATCGAGATAGCAGACGCGATAAACAAACAGATAAATACAGTACTACAAATCACATGGTAACTACATTACATTTGCAAAAAAAAAACAAATGTGCTCCAAAAACAACAAGTAATAACCTTACCTAAAATATTAACTAGCTCACCTAGGCTCAAACCCAGTTGGTACGAACAGACGACCCGCACTAGATACACAATTCCAAGAGTTCCAGCAATGTATCTTTAGGATGATGTCAAACGGAATTTAGTTATTTACACCTATGAAAAGACAAATAAAAAACATAAATCAGTTATCGTGACACACTATTAGTTTTAATGCAAGCATGCAAACATGTTGAAACACTGGGTTTTGCATTGACCACATCGTCTGGTACCTGCATCAATACACAGTTAAATATACTGTACTAGCCTACATACAAAAAAAACTACAACTTTCAACTACAATAGCTACTCCATACGTTTGCACTACGTCACATCTATTGATGTGTACTATTATTATACAAAGTTGCTTTTTCTGTAATGTGAAATGAATCATTTCTGTTTAAGTTGAAACCAGTAGTGGATTGCAACACAAAATGCCATGTTTAAGAAAAATTACATCAATGATCTCGATGTCATCATAGTATACAGCAAAGCACTATTAGGCCAAGCGAAAACTGGAGCACCATAATGCTCGTTTAAGGATGATCAACCTACATAACAATTCGCTTTCCTACCAGTCGATTAATGACTTGGATCATGTGATTAACTTATTGGAAACATAATTACCATGGTGGTTTGAATAAATCCACGAAACCAACGTCGCTAAGGAATGCTTCGTAAGGGTCAAGTCTCATGGCTTCCGCCATGTTGGCAGTAGATGAAGATAAAATGACCTTTTTCTTCCGCTGCATTTATGACGTCACAGGTTAAGTTTTTTTTTATACAACTCCTTGTTTAGATTCACTTTTACGTAACCACGAAAAGATATACTGTTTTTCTATTATTTTTAACATTAAATTATTGCTATTTTATTTTGTGATCAAACCTAAATTACATAAACATTTGAAAAAATAGATGATTAAAATGTGAGCTACACTTGATTGGTTGATACTCGCCATAAGATTTGTAACTCTTCAATGATTGAAGAACTCGACTGGCGCGAACTTCAAATCATTTTATTTTTGGGGTGTATTCGGAAACTTTTTCATTGTTTCTAGTGTACTGTGCTAATATGGTTATTCCAAGAAATACAACCAATATACAGTAATTAATGAATAAAATTTAATATCAAATCATGTAAAATATACGGAATATATAAATTTCATAATTAATATTGTAAATTATAATTCGAAAAATAGAAATACGTGTATTTATTAATGCACCGGTATATAAAGATGTAAAGATACATGTTAAAAAAGCTATATATAAATCTTGATACAAAATTAAAAGAAAATGTTATTCAACGGTATCATTTACTAAAAAGAATTTTAAAATGCACTATAAAATACAAAACACACAACAGATATACATTAATTAATTCTATTGATGAGTATAAAAAGTCGGCATTCACGTTTATTGTAATTTTATACATTATTCCCATTTGAAATACGCCTACATTAATCTTGTGGTTCTAATCCAGTATCTAATGATTCCCATATCATGTTATAAATGGATACTGGAACTATTCTGTAAAATCAAAGAAAAATTGGTTAAAATTGGAAAAAAAGTATATGGTATTCTAATAAAAAACAAAACGAGGTACCAACTTACGAAGAAAATCTAATAAAATATTCTAATAATGGTGGACAATATATGTATTTCGAGTTACACTGCACACCATCGACTACCCATTTGCCTATCTCTTGTGGCGTAAGTAACCTAAACATCCATTCATATCTGTGGAAAAAAACAAAAATCGACAAATTTATATATTTAAACCAGCAAAAAATGACGGAAAAGTTAATTATTCATTTAACTTATATTGCTTTGCAATTTTTGTCACAGTTAGAGTAACGATTTCGATATGAGTTTTGGCATGGTGAGGTGGCGCGTATAGTGAAATACAGTAACACTACCACACAGCGGAAGTTTCCAGAAACTTCTTGAATTTCTAAAATTCTTTTTTTATGCCCAGGTGCAAAAAAAAAACACGTTATGTTTCTCTTCCAATGGCTATAATTGGTGAGGAGGAGTAGTAGTAGAAGGAGAAAGGTCGTGCTCTTTTATTAGTGGGATAATTATCCGGATCTGTCATCGTATCTATCTAACTAACTGTGATTTCAAAAGCTTTTTGTTTACAAAACTATGAATGTTGTGAAGCAACACGAGTCGAAACACGTGGTTTCCATAACAATCACGGTGTTTAATAGTTTGATTATAAGAAAATAACAATTTTAACAAAATATTCTAAAACAATACGTACCTTGTCTTAGAATTTGTAAACAATCCAGTATTAACTAAAGCAGGGTGAACCGTTGAAAAGTGGATATCAGGATACTTCTTGAGATATCTCATCTCTTCACTCAATGACTCCATCAATCCTGTTACAGCGTATTTTGATGTACTATCATAAAATATATATTAGAAAATCTATGCAAAACTATAAAAGTATTAAATATTTAAGTATTAAATTTAAATCAACTCTTACCAATAAGGAACTAAATTCGCAAAAGGGATTTTTCCAGCCATAGAAGAAACTCCAACAATGTGGCCATGTTGTTTTTCCATCATTCGGGGTAGAAATTCTCCGATAGTCTACAAGAATATCATCATTTTCAATTTTTTTCATTTGCCATAAAATAATTTGACAGTCTAAAATGCAGTGGTCAAAAAAACATTCTGTATGCTTTGAACATGGCATTTTTTTTAGACTGGCATTTTTATTTTTCATCTAAAAATTTCGATAACAATTTAATTTCAGAAAACAGAATAACTTACCCAAAACTGTGACATAACGTTCACTTCGATAATTTTTCTAGTCAATTGAATACTATGATTTGTAAACGGTTGTATTCCAACTATACCAGCATTATTCACCAGAATAGTGACATCTCCAATTTTTTCTGTCACCTGTACAGAAGTAAAATTTTAAATATACTCCTACAAGAT
>JAQIWH010005494.1:0-14532 GCA_034695005.1 Cryptops parisi | reverse complement strand
TTGAAAATGGAAAGAAGGGGTTGCGAGGGTGGGAAGGCTATTTGGACGACAACGTCTGGTCTCATGCAAATGAGATTTTTTATTTTTTATTCACGCTACTTTTTTTTCGTTTTTATTCATTTTTTTTTTACATAATGGTGATACGATAGCGTCAAAAAGAGTCGGATATCCGTGTAATAATTTTTTTTTTAGTATGACACAACGATGGTATGTTGCTCCAGACTGCGGCGTAAATTTGAGTTGCAAATCCGACAGCGTAAAATGGACGAATGAGTGGGGGAGGGGGAGATGGAAAAATGTGTTGAAAATTATATAATAAATGGGTGAAGACAAGAAGCTTTTTATTTCACGGTGTGGTTATTTTTGATATCCAGATTGAATAGAAAGGAAGATGTGAAACGATTTCCCTTTTGTGACGCTTACAATTTGTGTAGTGTGAATAGATCTTTATGAGAACGAATTTTGTATCATTATATTCTATTACATCTAATAAAATGTTATTTTCTTAAAGTTTTGTATTGTACATGTTGAATGAATGTTATCAGCAATGAATGTATACCAACAATGTTACCAGCAAACATCATATAGATTTCTTAGGCATTGTATAGAATGATTAGCTTCTTTTGGCAAAGTAGGAAATGATATCTTGTATAGAACTGTTAGTTTAGGTAAGTTAAAACACTTTCTTAGGTAGGTGAAAAAATCAGGTCTAAATTTAAATCTAACTTGAACGCTTGCATACGTAACTATTCCAATGCTAATTGCATACTTCGCCAAAAAGAGCCTTGGCATTTTGTAAAATGTCTGATTCCACTGTGTACATTGCCAGTAACATAAATATACAGTAATATGAAAATGAAATTATTATAATACAGTTGTTTAATAGATGAAAGATTACACATAAATCCCCATTTACGTGGCAAATGAGTTTGCAGAGATTAGTGTAAAATAGATCTTATATTTTTATACGCTTTATATTAGCTTCACTCGTGAGTGAGTTTGTGATTGAGCTGGTAATTGAACGAATACTGACATCTAAAGACGTTTATGATAAGATACTGTATGGTCCAATGGACCAAAAATCGCACAAATTGAACCAAAATTTCAAAAATGAAAAAGGAATTACTCAAACTCAAACTCGCATAAATCTAATATCGAATAATTCAAAGATTGCATAAAGCGAAATTATATATAAAGCGCACCCTTAAAAAGCATTTTTAATGAAACGTTGTTTTTTAAAAATTATTTTGATGCAAACTGTCAATCAATGGACAACAGAAGTTTCTAAATGCTGGATAAAGTGTAAAACTTAATTCGAGACTTGTCTTTTCTAGTCTTGTCTAGCAGAAAGGGGGACGTTGTGGAAATCGAAGTCATTGAGGTGTCATTTCCTACTACAGTATATAGGATTTCTGGACACTTTCTAAACGAGTTGGCGAACACGAATGAAGTGGCTGTTTGTTGGAGAGGGTGATGGGTGTAACTGTGTGACTGTGTCCGTGTTGCGGTGACGATTGATTGATCCGTGCCTTCGGTGATTGGGAACAGCGCCATCTGTACTCGATGGAGAACAGTTGTCGGCGAGAGCAGCAAGTTTGTCATTGTTAGTTTAACAAGTTTCTCGCTACGTGCAATTTGCGACGCATTACAACCACCAACCAACTCTCGCTTTTCAAACACTCTCTCTTTCCCTCTGCTGTGCGACACGCTCTTCTGTGCGAAGGAAACGGTGACGCTAACACGCAACGAATTTTTCGTTAATTAAATGCCCTGCAGTTTGAGATTGAACGCCAATAATGGTTCGTGCTGTTTGAACGTGGCTACAGTACGTTTTAAAAGGGTTGGTTGGAGCGAGTGTGCGTCTATTTTATCTCTTGATATTGACACAATGATGTCATTTTGTTAGTTGAACAGGTAAAACAAAGTTTACGCGGAAGATGTATTTTGAGAGAATTGCGGATTATGGCGAAGTTAGCGAACGTCGTAAATGCAAATCCGCGAAAATTGAGAACGTTTAAAACGAGGGTTACTTGTGTTATATTATACCCTTTATATTAGTTTCACTTATGAGTTTGTGAGTGAGCGAGCTAGGAATTGAACATATACTACCACCTATAGTCGTTTATGACAATATACTGTATATTAGTCTAATGTAAAAAAAAAACGCATAAGACCTTCGTATAAATAAAAACCGCATAATGTAAAAAAATATAATGTAAAAAATCCGATGTAAAAAAACATCGCATCTAAATCTAAACATGCAGAAAATCAAACATGAAATTACTCAAAACTCGCATAAATCGAATATCGAATTACTCAACGATCGCATAAATTTGATTTCGCATAAATCGAAACATGCAGAAATCAAGAATTTTCGCATTATGCATGTACATTCAATACTGTGTATGACAGTAAACTATATAAATAGCATGTTTAAAAAGCATTTTTAATGTACTTATTTTTCAGAATAAGTGGATAATAGTATAATGTATTTTTTATAAAACTATTGTAAGAACCTAAATGAATGTTGCATTGGCTAATATTGTCATCTTTAACAGGTGGTAAGCTGTTAACTAATACCATTTGTGGTCATAATGGTGGTCATAATGAGATAAGAGTAAAGACGTTGTAATCTCATTTGAGGAAAGTTTTAATAAGTTTAGAATTAAATGCTAACTTCCCGTTCTAGAAATTTTCCTATAACTCAGTCGTAAGCGGGGAAGTTAATGGAACTGGAACGTTGAAGTTCCTGCTGCGTTGAACTACTATCAATGAATCCAAGATTTAAGTATTATGTAACATATGCTAGTTTTGATTACAAGGTGTAACTACGAAGTTTATGATTCACACCTTTAATCATTGTATTTAAAAACATGGTTTTTAAAAAATCATTCTTCTCCATTAAATAAAAAAAATATCATACTTTACTTTTTTGTTAACCGAGAGACCGCTATTGGTTAGGCATGGGTTTGTATGTGATCATATTGTATTTTAGTATAATATGCCATAGTTAAATCAATCTAAACTAGTGTCTATGGGTACAGATATTAATTTAAGTTAGTTAAAAAAACACTTAATTTATCGTTAATCATAAAATCACTATACGTTTTTGTTTTATCTAAAACTTATACCCCAGCGCCACAAGCGGCCTTTCGGTTAACATAAAGGTACCAGTAATATTTTGTATATTATACAGTTGCCATCATTTTTAAGATGACGGATAATCATCGATTTTTTTTTGAGAGCATTACTTTGTCATAATCTCGCATAGGTCTAAAATCGTATGTATCGAATTTCTTATTATGTGACCTCATCTTAAAAATTCGCATAATAGCACAATTTTCTCACAGTATCTGAACTTCTATCATCGGATAATAGCGAGATCGTATCTAAAGAACTCGCGTAAATCTTCCTGTACACTCATATTATAATGAATGAATGAGTTTTAAAAATAGGATATAATCGCACAGTGTATACAAACAGTGTTTGTTTACACGACTTTGAATGACTTCCATGTTGTGATGCCGTTATCAAATTTCAAAGAAAAGCGGGTTTAGGCTTCCTTTATTAATGTTATATTCATTTCATATTACACATGTAATAAGGGATATCCTATTATAAATAAAAATTGCGGAATTAAAAGTACAATCGTATTCTTCCTGTTAGTTGAGGATGTTGTTGTTGATACTGCCGATATTTTTAAAAACTACTTTTTTTTTTTCAGATTGTCAATTTTATCGATAATTACACGTTGATGAATGGGTCGCATCTGATCCTCCAAAAGTCCTACTCAATGATTAATTAAACTCACGCGATGAAAAGATGATTAACAATCTAGCTAACAACCGACGATGATAAAACGGCTTTTGCAAAATGTACATCCACTTCACTATGAGTTTTCTGGAATCAATAACATAGGATTTTTTTTTACTGTTGTTATTATTATCATCATCACGTATTTCTATGCATGGATGACCAAAGTTCATTCCATTCGAGTTAATAACGTGTCCGAAGAATTATATTTCGATTTGTTTTGTTGGAAAAATGTGTTAAGTTTGAAAGCATTCTCAGTTGATGCGTAACAACGTGTTGAATCTCCTTTACGAGAATGCTAAGTGACGTCATAGTATTGATAGCGTTTGCAAGGGTCGGTGAGGAGGGGGGGGGGATATTAGTAACGACTATGGAATTTTTATGTGTGTATCAGAATGTTGACACGTCGCGCTTGTCATTCTTATCGATTTTTTTTTGTTTGTTTACTAATTTGTATGGAATGTAACCAGAGCTCGTCTTCGATTTTATGCGAGGTCTGGTTTTATGAAATACTAAACTACTGAGCAATATACAATATGATTGATTTTATAATATGATTTGCATTATGCGGCGAGTCTTCGATTTCATGCGAGCTCTTATGTTCACCTACGCGTAAGCCATTATGCAATAAGGATAATCCTCCCAGATGCTTGTTTCATGAACAAAAATTTCCCTATTATGCGTGCTTATTAATTATTTATTTTACGATTATATTATTATTATGCGACAAGAAAATATTTTTCAGATGCTTGTTTTACGGGAGAAAAATTCATTATTGTGCGTGATATTTTTTTATTAAACCGTATCGAATCTAGTTTTTGGTTTATGCGAGTTATGTATTTGCAGTTTTGCTATTATGCGATGATTCTTCTAGATATTCTTAGTTATCTGAGAGAAAATTTTGTTTATTATGCGATACACTGATGCGGTGAGGTTGAAGCAGTGACTGAATGCGCTTCTACTAATCGAACAAAAACTATAATAGTGTATTGACAAGTATACAGGGTTAAGAAAGACCTTCCGACGTTTTGTTTAAAAAAAGATTACTTTTGCAAAAAACAAACAAACAACCGAATATTTTATTTCCTGTGGGGGAAAATATTTGATCTTCAAATATTTGCGCTAAATTATTATATATATAGAAAAAAATTAAAGGATATAAAAAAATATTAATTTCGCAGATGTTGAGTTAATCATTTAGATTTCCGTTTCCTTTTCCATCCGGTTGCATTTTCCTAAGCTTTATGCTTTATTTGTTACACGTTGCAGATGTTTTCAGGTGTCTTCTGATACGTATAATTTCTATTATTGTTATATTTTTTTTTCACTTCTGTTTCCATTTCAACGATCACAGTCGTTACTATAAGTATAACAACAAAAGTATTTTTTGGCGCGAAAACATGAGTCACTACTAGGTAGTAAGTAAGTGTAGTAACTTTTGTAAAGGGAACCGCAAGTTGACTCAGTTCGATAGCGTTTTGTGTTCCGATGGAAGGATGAGTCAGAAGACTCGCACCTGTGGCTATCACCCCACATGACCCTGTTTCGACAGTTTGTTTCTGTAACTTGTTTGTTATGTTGCTATTACTTTTTTTTCTCTTCATTTTAATAGGCAAATCCTTTATTGGAAATGGTGCGCTGAAGCGTAATTGTAATTGCATCATGCAAAACTCTTTTCATGCATTTAGTCTATTGACCTTTTGCGTTAATTCTACTTACGTATCCGTCAGTAGAATTAATACTACAACACTACAGTGGAACCTCTATATTCGTCATTAATCCGTTTCAGAAAAATGACGAATAAAAAATACTGGAAAATATAGAATCAATTGCAAATACTTGTTGACGCCAGTCTTGTTATCCAAGCCTTGCTGCTAGCACTTCTCATCAATTAGAAATTAATTATAACTTTAAACGAATTGACTCCATACTTATTATTGGATAAGTATGGGTTGGATAAGTATGGGTTATTTTTGGATAATTGAGCTGTCTGTTTATTTGTTCTCTATATTTGTTACTTTTTTGAGATTTTATTATTTTCTTTCTTTCTGTTTTTATTGTATTGATTCTGTTTGATCCCGATGGATCGTAAAATAAACAATAATTTTAAAAACTTAAACAACAATATTTAATTTACTTTTTAATGTTTTTTGATCTTGTTCTTCTTTAAAACTGATGCACGATTTGAACAAAAGAATTCAAAACAAACTACAGTATTTGAACTTATTGTGTGACCTACACTGTGACTTCGGTGACTAATATTGGATCTGACGAATATAGAGGTTGCACTGTATTAATAAAATAACAGTAAAACCCGGAAAAGTTGTTTTTCAAGGGCCAGAAAAAATAATTTTTCATAACGACTTTGGCGGAAAAAGGTCTTCACAAAGATAACCTTTTATGTACTTTAGGGACCGTGTGGAAGGGAGGGGTTTTGGGGGTTAAACTCTCTCCTTATTTAGAAAAAAGAAACATTTTGAAAGTACTGTACATGGTGTACTAAAATACACTAGGCTAAAGTGTACTTTCGTACACTATGTACTTTAGTACCGGTATGTATTTTACATACCAGTGTGACTATACCATATAGTGTAAATATACATAGTTTACTGAAGTATTCTGTGAATACTTCAGATAAACAATAATGTTTTAGTGTCACTTCCTTCCCCAACCCCTCCCTTTTGAAAACCCTGCACACGGGGCTGTAATTAGTTTCACTTTAAGTAAACGTCTACTGTATGTTACTGTATAAAGAATGGTACTGTAATTTGTGTATGCAGTATTTTGAGTAGTGGTACAGTGGAATCCAGTTATTATAATCACGGATAATGTTATCAATCGGCTATTGTTATCATAACCATTTGGTCCAAAAACACTGTTTAATGTGTTTTATCCACTGTTTAATGTTACCAGCCCGTTATTGTTATCTAATAACACTTGTCCCAAAGTGATTTATAATAACCAAATTCCACTGTATAACTGTAATTTGTAGTTTTTAGTGTTTCATTCTGACTTTGAAACAGTAAAAATGTAAATATTTATAATAATAATTAATTTGATGTAGATATGTTTTTTGAAAAAGAATAGTCTTGTGTATCAACAAAATTACACAGCAATAGCGATAAAATTTATCACAAAAAAAACAACAAACAAAAAAAATCAATACATTTTCATGTGATTAATGAAAATAATTAGGCGGTAATAAACATTCGCAAATGATTGGTGGCAACAAAAAAAAACATCATAAAAAAAAACTCAACTAAAAAACTATAAAAAACAAAACATTTCAAAACAAAAAACTGGGATGTGTTCAATTTTCATTAAAAAGACAGCTTAATATTTTTTGTTCTCTGATTTTTTTGTCTGCTCGCTTCTCTGTGGGGGTAATTAATTCCCGTCATCTGCCTGATTTTTGTGGTCTGCCACAGGAGGTTCTTCCTGGTATGTCATCGTTTTCACCAACCGAGGGGTGAAAGTGCTTCTTGCTTATAGCGATGGAGAATAGCATTTGAGGTGACAAAGTATCTATCATCCACCCTTCAGGCATCTGTCTTGATGTTTTCGCCTTTGCCACCTAAAAAAAAAAGTGAGAGAGATTACACATTGCGACCCTTGATGACACGGAACAGCTTTAGACAAAAGACTATGTGGACCGAAAAAAAATGCGTAGAAACAATAACATTTTTTTTTCATAGTTTTGTTTAGAATAGATGACGTGGACATTCTTGGATACTTTTTTTTTTCTTTGTTTTATGTGAGGATAAGAAAAACGTCAGGAAGTTAGATTCGTTCTTCATTATTGACGTATGAGATCATCGCGTATAAAATATGTATTTTTTTGTTGTTTAATTTTAGCTATATTAGGACTTGAGCTGAAACGTCGTTAAAGTTTTAAATATAACGTAATGATAAATATAAGCGTTCACGATTTTTTGCGCGGATTCGCTTTTGCGCTTATTTATGTTTCTTTACGATAAGTTACCCTATAGTACACGTAATGAGTTTTGTGATTCTTCGAAGTCATTTTAAAAATTACACCGATGTTATATACAGATACAATATGTAGAAGTAAACGTTGTACTTGTAGTTATGAAAATCAATAATACGTATTCGTATATAAAATTCATATGCTAGAAATGAAAATTTACTATTTAATTTGAGCCGTCTGAAGCTAAAGGGAATTAACTACTGTACAAATTTTCGTGTTTGATTATTATTGGTCTAACGTCTAACATAACATCTAGATCTCATTCACAATGAGAACTAACATTCATTGAAAGTTATGTAAGGCAAAAATATCTTATGGTTGAGCATAGGTTTTAATGCTTAATTCAATTTTATTTTCTTAATTTCCTCAAAAAATGATAAATGTTGGTTATTGACTTCAGACGGCTCATTCATGAAATTTTGCGACTCTTTTTAAGACATTTCTAATATTTTTCAACCTGTGTAAAATTTTGAAACAAATATTTCACTCAGTAAGAATTAATGCAATTAAATAAAAAACACTACCCTCGTTTAGCACGAAAATTCGCTTTATGCGAGTATAAAGCACTCCCCGCGTAATACTATGAGAATCCCGCGTAAGTCGGGAGTTAAAGGTATATAGGTAGGCTATACAGCATAAAGGGTGATTCAGAACAACTATCCTAACTTTCAGAGATGATAGAGGGCATGTAAAAAACATCTTTTACTAATAAACTATAGTCTAGAAATAATTCCGTAACGACACAACGAAATTACGACACAAGAATGCTATATACTACTCTCAATGTGGAATCTAACGTGTTGACTTTTTCTAGCTGGTGTAATGATTACTACACGTATTATCAATACTCGTCGGTAATTTCGTTGTATTTCGTTACGCAATTATTTCCGGACTATAGTTTATTAGTAAAAATGTTTCATTCCATGTCTTCTATCACTCAATGAACGTTTGAAATAATTGTTCTGGAATAAGCCTGTATACTGTTGTTGTATTAATGTTTCAACATACACCACCTTTTATCATTACTATTGCATATTTTGCTTTGTATTCTAACTACAAAGTGGACCAAAAGTCTCCATACATAGGAAAAATTATCACGTATCACTTTAGCAAAAATATGAGTGGAAAAGTTTGAACCACACTCTATATCGTAAAATGTATAGTGTGAAAATGAATAGATGATAGGTGATGTCACAATGAATAGGTGATAGTTTCGATCATTACAAGTGATGAACTTAGTTTTGAATGATAATTGGTATCAAAAGTGAATTGAAATCAATGAAATGTTTTAATTTTTGAAAAATTTTGAAAAATCAAAATATAAAATGACATTACCTTTCCAAAACTGCACTTTTTTCAGTAATTTCAATCCCATAATGTATAAACCTTTTAACTATTATATAAGTTTATGTAAATTTTACAAAACATTAAAGCGTTCACTCACTCTGTATGGTCGGCATTGGTGTGAACGACATTCTCGACAGCGAGTTATAAGACACGAGTTTTACGAGTTTTGTATATGAGCTTTTGCGGATATTAGGAGAGGAGTCAATATAAAATAGAAAGAAAAAATAAAAGTGTCAAAACTAGGCGACGATCGGGTTTTGATCCCAATCGGACAGCGATGAAAATTTAATCCTCGATTGAAATAGATTCCGAGCGAAAAGCGCATCAGTCGACTATCCATCACACGTCGAAAGCTTGTCAAGCGTCGCACGATAGATGACCGAGCGTCGCTGACCCCGCGCTCACATCTAACACCAAACCCTATTACCACTTCACTACTATACAGTTCTGCCTATCACTATCTTTCCTGTTCCTCATCGTCATCATCATTATCCACTATCATCATCAACTTCCAATCGAGCGAGGAGAAGCCCTTTGCATTAATTCCAACGCTCTAGTTAGGAATTCTCATTTTCACGCGCACCTCCACTTTCATCTTGTCTTGTTAGCTAGCGCCTCTTGAGTTGAATAGTTGTTGTGGTTGACGACTTTATTTTAACGTTTCAATAAGTGTCATTGCATGTTGTGGGTGGTTGAAGAAATGGGGAAATGTGATCACTAGGGGGGAGTCGATGACAGAAATCAAGTAATATGACAGCTAATAATTAAGTTTTGGTTGTCAATTGAAATACACTGATGGCATTATTTGGAGTTGATTAAAGAGAGGGCTATTATTTGCCATGTATGATATCTATCATATACGTGCTCTGTTGCGCACATAAAACAAATAACATGGATTTGTATTTTTTAATCAATTTTTAAAATACAGGGTAGGCAAAAAGTCATTACCCATTGCAAGCTTATTTTGAAGCAAAAATCTTTTCCTTTTTTTTAATAAACATGATTCAACGTTGTTTAATGAACATAATAACATAAAACCAATCAGTAAATAACAAATGTTTGATTGGCAAGCAATGTACTGTAATGCTTATGTTACCGGCAATGTATAGAATCCCAGCAAATTTTATACTGTGCCTACTGCCTAGCCACTTTTGGCAACGTATGAAATTAACATTGCAATAGTTACTTTATGCAAGAAGTTAGGTTTATATTTAAGCTTAATTTTTTTTAGAGAAAATATTGTCAATCAATCTAAACCATGTAGTTATAAGTTAGGAGTTATAACTTAAATCTTTTAGTTTCATGCCTAAATTAACCATAACTAACCTAAACAGTTAATTCAACAAGAAGTTTTTTTATACCTTTCCAAAAGAGGCCAAGCATTGTATACAATGCTTGGTGACATCCTAATATAACTTCTATACATTGTAACACACACATCCTAGTATAACTTCTATACATCCTTATGTAACTTCTATTTATCCTTATATAACTTTTATAATCATAACTTTTATACATTGCCGGTAACACTTACATCACTATTAAATACGTGGAGTCTGTCAACACGTTTGGAATGGGTAGTGAGTTTTGGTTCACCCTGTATATACCTATACAGTAGAAATGAGACAGTACACATGTGTACCAGTATAAATATGTGTATTCCAGTTCGCTGATCATGTTAAGGATCGGTGAGCGTAGATTTATTTAACCTCTGACCCACAAGGGGGCGAAAAAAGGATTACACAGTAGCTGAATTTTGTCATTGGAAGTTGTTCGAAGCGATTACCGTAATCGGAAAAGCGGATTAACCGATCCATAATGTTGCAGGAATGTTATACACTACAAATTGGATGTGTATTCGAAGAAATACCCTTTTCATACATTACTAGTATTATACGCCTATACAAAAAGATCCTATTCAAGTGCAACTTGTTCTGTCGTTTCAGCGTTGTACGTGCTTTTACTATTGCAAAGATTTTGAATGGTGATCTCATTGAACAAGTGGGGAACTAAACGTTATACTTTACCTTTTTTTTTGAGGGGTTATTTTTTTAAAAAAAAAGATCTTTTATATACACAGTATATACATTGCAGCACACCAATTACACGTACGATTTATAGGAGGGTTAGACTTTTAAAGCAGGTTTATTTATTTTTCTATAGATGTATGGAGGTCAAGTTGACCGAAAAATTCATTTCTTTGTTGTATTTTACTACCTTGAAAAAAAAAAGTCTTAGATATTTATCGAAAGATTTTTTTTAGTAAGTCGTAGGGTGTGTGTAAATATATATGTGTAAGTGTATATATGTAAATGTGGTGTTTCACGCTCTAAAAAACTAGAAAGTAAATTTTGTAGGGAGCGGGAAGAAACCACTCGCAATTGTAACAGAGTAACTTGGAGTGAAGAAGAGTTGTTGAATGTCTTGAGTGGAATGATTACATTTTTAGCGAGATGTCATTTTGCTCGTTATGTTTGTTGAGTCACCATGTCTTGCGAGGGCAAACGTTAAGAGAATAAATAATACACACTTTCGTTGCCACGAAAATGTAAGTTGGATTTCGTGTTGTAATCTAGTAATGGAGCCTCTAATTAGGGCGCCTATTAAATTTCTTATTTTGTTTGTTTTTGCTTAGTAGATTTATTGTTGTTTCATTTATTTGTTTACTCTTGAGTTTCATGGCTAAGAGATGATTGCAAGATTGTAGGTGAAGTTTAAAGCGACATTATGAATAGCTGAGTCTAATTATGTTGTTACTTTTCTTAAGTTGACGAAAATTATGAGTTTCAGTGTTGAGTTCTTTATATTGTATTTTTATGTCATTTAATTTTATATTGTTATATATTATGTCATGCAGAAAAATAAAAACTTAACAAATTCTCTTGTATTAACTGAAGGAAAGTTATACAAGGTGAGTAAAAAACTATTTTGCTACTTATAGAGAATTGGTACGTGTATATTATGTATTATTATTATAAGTGATAACATTTTTTTTGACTTACCGGTACGTACCCTATATATTTTCTTATCTCAACTAAAGTAAATTACTTGTATTGATTTGTTTGGAATCACCCTTTATATAGAGTTGGTGCTGATTTTAAATTTTTTTAAATTTTAAATTATTCTCGTAATGTTTCGTTGTTATTATTCATTCAACCATTGTCATTATTACTATTTAAAAACAAATACATTGAAATACTTGTTAAGAATAAGCTTTAAAATTTTACATTTATGCGATCTTTGAGTAAATTTGATTATGCGAGTTTTGAGTAATTTAGTTTCTTGATTTTTAAAATTTTTGATTCTATTTATGCGATTTTTTTTTTGCATGGGTCTTATCACTTTTCGATATATGAGGTTTTCACCTTATGCGATTTTTGGTCTGGTGGACTAAACAGTATACTATCATAAACGTTTGTAAATAACAGTATACGTTCAATTCACAGCTCACTCACTCAGTCACAAAGTCACGCACAAGTGAAGCTAATATAAAGCGCATAAAAATATGGGTTAGGAAATACAGGTAACTTTTTTCAAATGAAAAGTTTTGTAAAACATTGTAAAAAAGTTTCTTTTGTGAAGAAAAGGTTAATGACGGGTGATCCAAACATTGGGGAGTGAATCTCTCGATTATCCGATAGTCTTCTTCAACTTGCCAACAATCATTATTTTTTTTTTGTTTCTGCGCAAAGCCATTACAGGGACAAAAGTAAAAGGTGGGGGGGAAGAGTGAGGGGGTTATTCTGTTTCATTCTATGTAGCGCCATCTTGTGTAACGGGGAGAGTAAAAGGCGAATCGACCACGAGATTGATCTGTCCACAGGCTCCAGGGATGACCCTTATCAGAGCCACCCGCTTTGTTTCATTTCCCTCGATTTAGGGAACCCCTTGTGTGGGTGGGAGTTATTTTCTGATGGATCGCTCCCCTGTTACCCCCCTCTCTCACCCGAGACTACCGGACTCCCGGAAATCCGGACAACCGTCAAGAAAAAAAAGTGAAAAGAAGAAACCTTCTCTCGGACTGGTAGAATAGAATTATAATTATCGAGCAAGGGATTAATTGAAGGAAAAGGCCGAGCATGATTACTAACTTTCCAGTGGTGTAGTAGTAGTAGTAATGTTGTAGGAGAGGGGGGGTTGTAAACGAGGGAAAGAGAATGTGTATGTGTTGTGTTGTGTGGTGGCCGGCCGATCCATCACGTGACATATGACCCATGCACAGCACCGGCATTTGTCACCCCCAGTGGCAGGTTTGGAAGGAAAGAAAGAGAGTAAAGAAATATGTGCGCGTTGTTTCGATTTGTTTTGTTCATGACGTCACGAAGATTGTTTTACCAGAGAATAGAATATTTTCTGGTGTTTTTTCTAGTTATTATACTTTTTAGTGTAAACGGATTGAGAATTTTTTTTTAACAAAATTTAATTGAAAAAGTATGAATTGTAACTACAGTCAATTTATTGTTATTGAATTGTTAATAATCATTTGATTTATTAATTTATTGAAGTCAATATTTTTCATATACTGTATATATGTTTTGTAAAGCGTTTACAAAAGTTTTAGAAAAATATTTAAGAAAATACATTTCTTGAAATACATCAATTTAGTTTAATTTAAATGAACTTAAGTATATTGGTAGCTTAAATGCTCATTAATCTACAGAAAGTTAATAGTAATTTTAGTTCTGTCTGTCTGATTGATCGGACCTCACGTAGAACACTGACGAGACAAATTAGTTTTCACAAACTTACAATATAAGAACACAATGATTATTTGAAACAATATTATAAAAATTTCTCTCTCTCTTTATCTGTGCCTCTTTCCGTCCTAGAATGTTTTCATGACAACGACTATAAACAAACGTTAACATAACATAAACTTGTACTCTATACCAGCATAAGCAGCAACTAATGAAATTAAGTAAACATAAAACACTAACTCTAATGAATGCTGCGAAGCAACATGAGTTAAATCAATGAATTGAATATAAGTTTATTAATTGAATCAATTGTCCGTCATTGTTGACGAGCATAGAGCTCATCGCTATTTAAATAAGTCAGTTCTTAATTTTCACAAGCTTCATAGATTTCCCTATTACGTGACCAGAAAAATCATTCTAGACAATCTTTATTGACAAAAAAATTTCGCTATTGTGCGATTCTGTGCGATAGGGCACAACACAAGTATCTATGAATAGGATTGCAACTATGGATTCATTGATTAAGATTGTCAAGATACGAGCTTTAAGTTCTGCAATGAGAAATCAAAAGCACCCTCTACATTTTATGAAACACTTTTTATTAGCCGACTATGACAATCGCCACACAAGGCATTTTAAAATTGAAGTCACCATCACCCTCTCGAATGTTGAGAGCTCTAGGTTCCC
>JAQIWH010005493.1:0-14538 GCA_034695005.1 Cryptops parisi | reverse complement strand
TATTATATATACTCTATAACTATTACAAAAATTACCACATTATATATAAAATTAACATGATGAAAAAATAACTATAAAAAAATTAACACGTCTGTTTGTGCAGACATAACGCAAAAGCGATTGAACGATTTTCACAAAATTTGGTAGGACCTACCTGTACTTAAATATAAAGAAAATTACAAAATCTATTCGAATTAATCATTATACAGTGAGAATCAAAGTTCCAGAAGTTCCTATTAATTTACTGTTTACAAAGTATATAAATATGGAAATACCTCTTTCACGTCTGTTTGTTCGTGCGTACATAACGGAAAGACTATTTTCACGATACTTAAAGCTGAATAAATAAAAATATAACTATTATACAAGATGAACCAAAAGTTCTTATAATGTAGGCCTACATGAAATTGGACCAACTTTCATCAAACTTACGGGCCAAGTGATAAAACATCTATTATACAGGGTGAATAAAATTTCTTAATTTATTGTGCACAAAGCAAACAAATAGTGTATACCGTGTTTTAACGTCTGTCTGTTAGCACATAACAAAAAATCCGACTTTCCCCAAAACTTTGTAACCAGAAAGAAAAAAGCAATCTAATTATAATACAGGGTGAATCGAAATTTATGAATTTCGTAATATAAATCGACTTCCTACATACATAGTTTCATTATCTCATATCATCTTTTAATCCCAGATTAAAGAAACAAATAATAAGGTATATACGGTATTTTAACTTCCTACTTTTGTACTTTTCAACAAATTTAAAGAACTCTTAATCCTCATTTCCTGACTTTTTTTTATCATATATTAAAAAAAATTTTTGTCCGTGACCTAAAACAATCATCACTTCACCTCAAACAATATTTATACCAACATTAAAAACAAATATAAAAAAACACAACAACATTCTAAACTTGAATTTTGTTAATCAAAACCATTTAAAACCGAAAAATTAAACCAGTTCAAATATTTAGGTTATACATAAATTGTACATATTTGAAAATTAACCATTCTTAACACGTAACCCATGAAAAATAAATGTAAACCATGTCCTAGAAAAACCAAATTCCAAAATGAAATATATCATTAATATTTTTTTTGTAATTATTAATAAAATTTATATACATATACAAATTATTGAAAAAATACAATAAATATTTAGTATACAAATCGATGTTTTAAATAATTTTTGAAAACATTTTCAGAACAAATTTTATAATTAATATTATATAAAAATATAAAAAATAACCACTTATTATGTATGAAATTAAAATATATTTATTAACTTAAAGTTATAAAATATTTTTATTGAATATATAAATATAATTTATCATACCAAAAATTACTATTTAAAAATAATAAAATTTAAAAATTATTGGAAAACATGATTTTTTGGCACCAAATGAAAAATCATTACAAATTAGTTATTTTTAGAGTTTGAGAAGATAATCCTCACAACATTCGATGATGAACATCTCAAAAATTTGTTTTTCTTTTTCTTTGGGGGAAGTGAGGAGGGGGGGGGACTTGGAAGTTTACACACGAGACCGGTATTTGTTACAATACACGATACCCACATTACATGACATTATCCCCGTTACATTATCCAGGTTACATAATCCATGTTGGGGGGCCCCCAAGATGAGTCAGACAGGTGATGTCCTTGAAACAAAACACCTCCCTGTCACGCAAACACCATATGGATTAGTGGCATTCTTCTCCCCAGGTCACAACACCTGCCAAACCATTACCACGTTGAAAGAAAATAACGATGATATACAATGGAGTAATACAACTCAATACTATAGTGAAATATTACCCTTTACGATCCTTTGTACGAGTAAATGTTTTTCGTATGAAACATTGCTATTTTGGTCGGTCAGGTGTTTTTTTTCTCACCGTTTGGTTATTTGAAGAGAAAATTTGGCTGAAAACAGCAAATATAGATTCAAAACGTAGCAAACGTATCCTGGATCCAGGATCCGGATCTGTTCTTTACTTTTCTTTGCTCATTTTATATTTTAAGTACAGTTTCGTATCATATTTAGGCTGTCACCAGAAATCCGAAAAATCTAGAAATCCGGAACATGCTTGCCGGATATGTGGTTCAGCACCTGTATGCATAGTTCTAAGTGTATTTATATAACTTGATGCAATTTGCTCGGAAGGGCATGTTCTTAAATCTAGCAAACTTAACCTAGCGCTATAATATAAATCTAGCAATGAATGTGCAATAAATGATTCTGCAATCTAGCAAAAACATGAATACATTGAATATATCTACATCAGAATATCACACAGGAAAACGATGATCGATTATTGAAACTCTTAGTGAATATGAACCAGCGATAAACTGAAAATGTAGCAAATTATAAAAATAGTTAGTAAAATAGTGATTTTTGTATTATCTCAAACTAAGTAATCAGCGATGAAATATAACGTGGCAATAAAATTATTGAATTTCTAACATTTTTCAATCCAGCAAATGTTACATAGCGCTAGAACGACAATCAAGCAAATTAGCCAAAAAAATCTAGCAAAACTAGCAACATTATAAAATCATTGATATCTGTTTCAAAATAGCTCAGAATGAATGATGTTCGAATATTCAGCAAACATTCTTATGAAAAATAAATGTCTAAAAATCTAGCAAATATGAACGTAGCCAACTACTTCAAAATAGTTTTTTGCAATAAAATCGAGTTTGTTATGTTTGATATTCCAATAATTAAAACCAGGAAATGTGCTAGAACGAAAATCCAGCAATCTAGCGAAAAAATGTCAAACTATAAATATAAAGCTAGCAAAAGCATGAAGATTGAAGATTTAGTAAAAAATGATATTCTGAAAAAATTTAAATCTAGTAAAGTACACGTTTCTTAATTTAATTACGGTGAAACTTTTCCAGGTTATCTTTGTTGGGATCCTTGTTGGGATTCTTTCCTAGATCCCTAAAATGGAGGCCAAATGACGAATAGAAAAAAAAATGGACTCCACCCTAATGATAGATTGGCAGAAGGATTCCAGCAATGAAACCACCTACAAAATGGCTGCCAAAAATTGATACTAAAGTTAATGACCCTCAAAAACGAAAACATAGAAAATGTTACACTTTTAACATAAAAGATAATATAAATAAAAAATAGTGACCCAACACCTAGCAAATTAGCAAGAAAAGTGTGACAAATTATATAAACTTAAAAAAGATATGTAATTGTCTAGCAAAAATTATGCAAAACTATTAGAAAATACCATGTTATAAACTGTGCAATTCTAGCAAAATTATGTAAAAATACAGCAAACCATGTGAACCTAGCGAAAAATGAGATATAATCCAGCAAATCTGTTCAAATCCGGTACAATTAACTCTAGTAAAAGATGTGATAATCTAGCAAAACTGTAAAGCAGCAAAAAATATAACCAGTAGTGTGTAAATCTAGCAAACTATGTAAACCTAACAAGAAAATGTGAAAACTGGGTAAACCCATCAGAAAATATAATCTAGCAAAATCGCCTACACCTGCAAAAAAACATCTAGCATCTTAATAAACTGTATAAAAATAGTGACAACCTAGCAAAATTGTAAATCCAGCAAACCTAGCAGAATATTATCTAGCAATACTGCTTCAATCTAGCAAAACTTTTAAAAAAGTGTAAAACCAGCAGAATATAGTCAATAGCAAAACTGTCCGAATAAAAAAAAACCAAACAAATAAACCTCACTATAACCCTAGCAATTTAGCATAACTGTAAATCTTTTGTAAATACAGTAGTACAAAACATACGGTACATGAACTGATGATACTCCGAATATGAGTCATATATCTAGTTACGTATCATTGGTTTATAAAAAAAATAATGTTAATATAAAACAAGCATTAGTCATACATATCACATATGAATCATTAAAAAAGTTGTAAACAGGCGTACAAAGAATCGTACGGTTGGGCGAATTATCGAAATCTAGTTCATTTCAATTACAAGATACGGTTCACAATTAATTATGGTCTAAAAATATTGTAAATACATAACATTGTGTACGATGAAAATCAAAGACGGAAGAAAGAAAATCTTTTGTAAGGTTGTTACGTTACAATCTTTTGGTAACAACAAGGTCGATTTAGCATTTGAAGTGGTGTTGCGTCACCATTTTGTGTCCATAAATGAATGGTAAAAACCTTGGCGAAACCTACGTGAAAACCTTTTATAATTGGATTCAAAAAATATAACTGGATTTGTAAGTTTCTCAATATGTAAAGGTCGCCATCTCGTTAACACGGGCTTAGAAATTGCGAAATATTTCGTAAATGATACCATGGTACATTACAATTCATATAAGGAATTTTACCGGTAACTGAATTGTACAGATATGACAGACTTTCATAATTGGTTATTAGGTTCAGGAAATAATGTGAATTTTTCTGCCCTTCCTCAAATAGAATTTTAAAACATGTTTAATGTTTATTAAAGTTAAACTTAAATCTTACGAATATACATTATTTAAAAATAAAAGATACTTCAATATCAAAAGAATCGGTTGATTACTACAATCTGTTGTTGTTAATTCTACAAGGACTTATTCAACACTTGAATAACGAAACAGATTTAAAATATGTTGTTTAGCTTCTAAGTTATCGGTACAAATAGGTACCACCTCCATGTCACCTTTCCAGATGGTTGAAGAGTACAGTACAAGCAAGACCAATACATTAACACGGTCAAAATATAGTTGCAACAATTTTTACATAATTATATACTTTATCAATTTATCTACTTACATATGTAAACCAAATCAAAATTTTACTTAATTAGTTTCCTAATAATTACAAATTTACAACGCCCCTCCTTCAAAAGAGTTCCTCAGATTAGTTCCTCAAATGGTTGGAAAAAGTACGTGGAAGAACGGTACAGATATGAAGATATGAAATAACATTCAAATAATTATAAAATATTTTATCTAATTTTCTAAATAACTACACACCCCCTCCTTATATGATATACAGTAGAGCGTCGATTATCCGAATATCGGCTACGCGAACGATCACTTATCCGAAAAGCGGTAATCGAGTAGATGTGCAGGGATTCAACTTAAATTTGTGCCAGTCTTATACTGTACATTCGAGTATATAATGTTTTTATAATTATTTCACTATACTACGGTTAAATAAAATGCTAAAGTGAAAACGAGCAGTATTGTCCATGAATGATGATAACTGAAAAATCAAGAAAAATATCACGCGTTTTTAAAAATTGTAGAATAATAAAATATAAACGTACAGTACTGTACCACTAAACATAGAAAACGTTTCATTTACATGTATGCACATAAACTGTTAATGTCCGATTATGCGAACAAATCGGTTTTATGAACACCAATCCGATTATCCCAATCAGTTCGGATAATCGACGCTCTACTGTACTCAAATTATCGGTACTCATTATATCAATATTCATTGCTGTAAATTCAAAAGTAAGTACGTATCACTGGTACGATATATATCTACTATTTTACACAACCCAATACTTCTCAAACCCATCTACAATATGCTGAAACACAATTAGTTTTGCAAATTGATTGCAAATTTACATATCCCCACCCCGAGGCTCATAACTCATTTCTTCGATTATTCGTGTCAAACACAAAATCTTCAAGTAAAACTACATCACATCGTAGTTTACTCGAATGAGCATAAAATATAAAAACTAATACTCCGTATAATAAAAGATTGTCAAATGTGGAATCAATGAATGAACCTCGTATTTCGAATTATTGATGTGTTACAAGTCCCAATTTGAAAACCAATACAACAAAGTTTAACGAAAACTCATCATCAAGACATTTTTTGATGATGAGTTTTCTTAACTGACAATTAAAAATGGTTCCACTCAATTATTTTATTATACAATATCCAATTGAAAGAACCTATTTTCAAGTTCCTTGGCCAGATAATGAAAGGAAAAACCAAAGTAGTGTACGCATAGCCCTTACAAAAAAAACCATTCAACGAAACTGAAAAACTAACAATAAAAAACAATGAAAATAAAAATTACTAATGATGACAGGAAAAAGTTCCAAATCGATGAACAACGAGTTTGAAACAAACAAAAAGAAAAACCAGAAAATTCTTTTGACTATCAACATACAGTAACCGGTAACTGAAAAAAATATATATATTAAAAAGTAAAATGATAAGATTACTAAAAAATTTTTACATAACATTTATATCGTCTTCGATTCGTATGATATCACTATCAAAGAATTTCTAAACAAAAAACACTAATTGTTCAACCCACGTTAACCTAGATCTGGAGAACATGGTAATAAACCGAATGTTCTTGTTTACTGTGTTTGTTCACAACACCTTATGCGTTTACATATTAGGTTAAAACTGTTGCCAAAAGATTTAATATAATATTTTTAAAATGTTTAAAAAATGTTAGTATTTAAACTAATTCATTGAATGTACAGAAATGAGTAACATTTTTCTGATGTACTAAACACTGTTGTAAAAAAGAGTATCTGATGAACAAAAATGAGTGACATTTTTATACATCATTTATATGTTTAGATATGTATATATGAAAAAAAAAATAAAAGATAAAGTATAATTTATGTTTAGATAATTTATCACAATATAAAATAGATAATGCAGATAACGTTAAAATTCAATAGAAAGTTTTTTAAATGTTTTGGATTTTCAAGAATTTCCAAATGGTGGCGGCATTTGATGAAAATTTCCAAAAAGGGAAATCCAATTTTGACAATCTTAAAAACTGTACAAAAACAATTGAAAATAATACATAAAATATGATAATATTTTTTTCAACTTAGAAATCAAAGAGATAAAACCAACATTTTCCAAATTTACTGGATTTTCCAAACGTTTCATGAAAAATACACAAAATGGAAAATCCATCAATGGATTGAAAAATTTTGAAAAATTATACAAAAAGCTTTTATAAAAAATATAAATATATATATATACATATCTAATATAATAATAATAACCAAAAAAAATTTATCTCAGGACTTGTCAACGTCAAAAATCAAGAAAAACAAAAAGAAACTGCCACTAGCATCTGTGCTAAAATTCAAAGAACGTCCTAGTTAGCGTTTGGAGTACCTGAACCTAGGTAACAAGTTGTTAGTTAATGTCAACACTTACAATATCTTTCTTCTGGTTCATCATTCAACCAGATATCGTCAAAAAGTTCATCATCGTCCGATAATTCGGTAACATCCACCCTGTAGTCGGGCATTTCAAATATCCCAAGAGCCAAAATAAAAATGTGCTAGGAACTCACTACTCCGAAGGCCAACGGCCAACTGGAGCAACTTCTCATTCCTAGGTGGAAATTCGAAACGACATTCATCATCCTGGTGACGAAATTGAGAAATGAGTTTGTTTCAAACAATGGCAGAGTGGTGACACGTAGTGTCGGAATTGGTTGATAATTAATGTCAAATTGCATCTAAATAAAACAATACTTGTAATTTGTTACTACTGAATATGTCAAATTTGTTGAGTCGAACACTTCAATTGCGATGTTGACCCTTATGGACTTCAGTATTAATATAATTTGTTTAATTTTTCGACCTGCGTGGGCCATGGGTTAGGCACCCCTGTCCTAGATCAGACACAAAATTCTGGTCACATACGAAATTAGTTAATAAGCAGTTGAAAATTTTAAAAAAATAAAAATTCTAAAATAAAACCATGGAGTTATACGTATAACGACATGATAAAACTAATTTTAAAATTCCCAGTGTAATGAAAAATACAAATCTTGAAGATGTACTTAAATAAAATAAATATTTTATAAATAAAATAAACCTTTATAAATATATATATCTCGATAACACTACGTATATCGTATATTTCATATATGCACCACTGACCCACACAGACACGTACTTATAGGTATATCATCAAAAATATAAAACTGTAACTCCACCCAAACATCAATGGGCATTAAACTTTAAAGGAAAACGGAAAAGATATAAAAAAAAAACTTGAGACGATGTAAATTTGTTGTTATTTCGTCAAATTGAATTCCAATCTAAGTTATACGACGTGAAATTATTCGAAATGTCAACCAACAGAAATCCTTGTCATGGCAAACAAACAAACAACAAAGTTGAAGACAATGACCTTAATACTCATCTTCCTTTGTGACGAAACTTTGTTTTTCTTACAATGTATTTTCTTAGTCCAGAGCATGTCAAGTACTGGATAATATTTTAAATTATTAACTAGTAAGATCTATTGTATACTGTATACTCGTATATTGTATTATATATTGTATACTCTTTATAGTAATATACATATACATATAATAGTACTACACAAAATATTCACAAAAATGGTTAATCATAAATATTTGTTTTAATTTTTATTTATTATGTACATGTATTTTTTAAAGCGTATCATTAAAAAAGTAAGAGTGTGAAAATTGTCTATTTTAAAAATATTTTTATATTATAAATTTTTTATAAAATATTAGCTGTAACATTAAGATTATTTTGATTTTGATTATTTTATTTCATTTCTTTAAAAAAAAAATTGATATTAAAAAAGAACTTAAAATTTTTTAAAAAAGAACTTAAACGTTATGTTATCCCTAAAAATGTATAAATGCGAAAGTCTGTATGTTTGTGATTTCACCACACAAAAACTACTGATCCGATTAACTTGAATTTTTTTGTCAGCATATTAGAGGTCCCAGATGACATAGTAAGTAAGTTTTATCCAGGTTGAATGTAAGCTTCAATAACTAATCTCGGATAATCACGAAATTCTTATAAGCTTCGTGCTGCGAACAGCAGTGTGGAGCGGGTGTTGCGCCTGCGCATGACCTGCGCGATGGTTGGAGACAGCATTGGTTGTGAGCGCGAGTTTGCACCTCGCGCTCTGGATTTAATAAACTTTCGGTTAAGTTAATGTTTAATTGTAAAACGACCACGAGCGAAGCCGCGAGTACCGCTAGTATCATAATAATTATTTTAGGCTCACACTATTGTCATATTAATTATAACTGCACCACTTCCTAGTGTCAAACCTATCAATTTCATTGGTCCAAATACTGGTATCGACGCCACTCATCGATCAATAATATAATCAACAAATTATCATAGGTTGAAATAAAAATGAAATACTGTATACATTTCACTGGCAAAATATAGAATCCAGATATTCCACACAGAATACATAGCCTCGTGTGGCAAATTATGAAATACAATCTTGTATAGTACCGGTACCTATATAGATACTGTATCTTGTTTATCTAATACATACTTTGTTTAGGTAATTTTAAAATTATCGAAAAATGTCTGTTTCAAGCCAAAATGTAAACCTAACCTAAAATTTGAACTAGAAACCTATCTATTCTAACTATATGACTCCAATCTGTGTGTATGTTTATGTGACTCTATGCGTTCTCTCATTTTTTGCACGCAAGCATAACTTTTTTCTTGGGTAGCTCAGCATCGTCACGTGACACCACCTGACACGTGACGGGCTGTTGTGTTCATTCTTATGGTAGTAGGAAAACGGAGAATGTGTGTAGTCACATTTGTAACTAGGCAGACCTCTAGTTTCAATGCTACTTTCATACTTTGCCAAAAATCAGCTGCTGTATAGAATGCCTAGATTATACATTTTAACGAAAACATACTGTAGTATAAGAATAACTCATTCTTAAAAATTATCCTGACACTCCCCAACCTAAATATCTTGGAAAATAAACAAAAAAAAAAAAAAACAAACAAACAAACAAACCCAAAACAGAACTTCCGTAGAAATTGTTCTCAAATTGGATGACATCTTAGGTGTCATTACAAAGTGTTTTAACATGTTATGCACGTTCAAAACGATGGTTAAGAAGGAAACAAAACAAGGATACAAATCTGATTGCAAAATCATCATTAAAAATCATTTTGTTTATTTGTTTTTATTTATTTATTTTTTCCTTTTTCCGTGTTCCTTGGACCGGAAACTTGGAGTGTTTCCTGTGTGCATGTCGCATCAAAATGTCTCATCTATGTAAATCTCTAATTGACTCTCATAAGAAAAGAAATACATGTTGAAAAACATGAAACCAACGAGATGACAAAAAGTTAAGACCATGGTTGAGAAAATCGACACCTGATGGCAGTGTCTTCCTTTCAATTACTATACGTAGTTCCAAAATTGGTAGTTTTTGGTTATTAGGCTAAGAACCACTGCAACTCGAATGTTTGATCGGTCACTTATAAATAAATTGTGTTTTTGATGATGGGCCAAGTTTATCCAGGACCTAATCTAACCCAGTGATCAGTCATCATAACCCAAAATGCACAATACCAAAGTATAGCCTACCAAATAATGATCGCTCAAACACTTCACCTTCCAGCTGCAGCGCCATCGACGGCTCTTGGCCGGATAACCGAAAAGTACCTCAAAATCTTTTGTATGTAGTTAACGTGCTATGGTGTTATTGGTTTTAACATTTCATGCTTTGTTTTGATGTTTAGTACTTCTTTCTCATGATATTATGATAAATCACAAAATCACAATTTTATATTTTTTTTAATAAAGAAATTTTCGTTATTCTTATTCATAATTTTTGTAACTTTAGTAACTTCATATGGAAGTGAAATACTTCATATTACTGTAAGTAATACTATATACTGTACTGATACGGATTTATATTTATTATTTATATTTACTGTTAGATTTTAAGATAATAGGTTTTTGACATTATTGCCAGTTTTTGACGGTTGAAACCCAGTTTTTTGATGTCAAAACCCAACCCTAAAAAACAAAAATTCATACTTTTAAAAAAAAAATTATAGAATACATATGTACTGTAATATGTATAAAATAAAATATAAAAGTACAGTATACTGTATGCGAAAACATAAAAAACGATTTTTTAATTTTCATATATGCACATAAACTATTAATGTCCGATTATGCGAATAAATTGGTTTCATGAACACCCATGCATGGGCCCCAATTAGTTCGAATAATCGACGCTCTATTGTCTAGTTGAGTTGCACAATTCGACACAAGGAAGTGACTCAATATTTAATTTCTAAATACGACAGAAGATGGAGTTGTTTGAATTGATTCGATGTAACGAAAGTGAAAAGGACAGCTACTACTTTTTTATAGTTAATTTTACATCGTTGGAGTGAAAATAAACGAGTCGTTTAGTTGCTGAAATCGATACCAGGAAATAAAACTTTTCGAATATTAAATTAAATGATTAATAAAAAAAAAACTAAAAGGCAATAATTTTAGTTCTAAGATAACTATTTGGTATTTTATTAGTATACTTGTTAAACAATGTAAAAAATAAAAACAAACTTTAGTTGCAAAAATTGTCACCAGGAAGTACCAAATACCAATCAGTAAACAATACAGGCATTTGCAAATGCATTCGTGGTGGTAAAAAAAAGTGAATAACTGCATAAATCTTGCAAATACGCTCAATGCTTAAATAAACAGAAATAAACACAAGAATAAGTAAATAAATTAAATAAAATACAATCTACTACTGCCTGCCTGTTTTCATAACACGAGCATAACAAAAATGTGAAATTATAACTGATCAAGAAATACATATGCGATCAAAGAAATACTTAATGTATTAAGTAAATTTATTAATTAATTTATTAATGTATTAAGTAATTTTTTTAAATAAATCATTTAAAAAAATCCTTTAGATATCTTACTAATGAAGTAATAAATCTAGTAATAAATAAATAAATGGTTATATAAAAATGTATATATTTTTTGTTAAGAAGGGTAAGTAAACGACGAACTATACATTACAATAGTTAGTGTTGAAATTTATTCCTTAAGCTTCATTAGCTCAAGCATTTCTTGCAAATAGAGAACCCCTTGTGGTTTTTCTTCACATTTTTCTTCAACTTCATCTTCACTTTGAGTATGAAGTGAATGGTTGCACATTTTTCACAGAAATGTACATTTTCTCACCATTTTCATGCAACCAGCACACTTATTTAACCCACACTTCCTAAAAATTCCGGATAACTAAGGTTTTTTAATTGAAGATCACATAAGACTATTTCAGGATATGAAACAAGTACATTAAAAATGCTTTTTAAGCATACTGGTACTCTTTATATACCCTACTGTCATATACAGATATACTGTATGTACATTCATAATGTGATTTATGTGAATATTGATTTATGCGAATTTAAATGTATGCGATCGTTGAGTGGTAAATCTATGCGAGTTTTAAATAATTCCGCAATTTTCAATATATTTATTTATATATGCGATTCTTTTTTTACATTAGACTTATGAGGTCTTTTACTTAAGCTGTTCTCGTTTTATGCGTTTTTTGGTAAAACATGAGACTATACAGTATATTCTCATAAACAACTGAAAATGGCAGTATATTTTAAATTCCCAGCTCACAAATTCACAAGTGAAGCTAATATAAAAGTATAATAACAGGATAGTCACTTTCCTACTGAATCACATTCTAATTGCGACTAATTTCCGTTTAACCTCACTTACACACGGTTAAGTTAACACCTGTTACACGAAACTGATGTAACACTGTTATACCCCTATAATCTTATGGCAAAATATTTAATCTTATCTCAAATTACCATATGACATGGTCACCTTAAAAATGAAAAATCTTCAAAAGCTGAAAAAAAAAAACTTCAAAAAAAATGACCAAAAATAGAAAAAAAACCAAACAAACCAAGTGAACGTTTCAAACCGAAATTGAATGGCAAGAGATCCTTCTCGACCCAATAAAATTGGGGGGCACAAAAAATCCTCGCTCAGGTTCAACAAAAAAGGTGATTTGGAGTTTGAAAGTGTCTTTGGGGTGAAATGTACCGAAAAAGGAGAAAATGGAAGAAAATAACAAAGAAATCAGCAGTTTCTTGAACCGAGGTTTTTTTTTTTTCACTGTTATAATATGGTTGTATAAAGTTGTAAAGTGTGAGACTGAGTACTTGTAAGAATCGGAAATTTATCATTGTACATGTTAGGACGTTGTTAAAGAGTAATAACGAGGAATTATCTTCGAATCCTTTAGCATTTCAACAGATAAACTGGTCTTAATCCGCAATTAAATTTAAAATAACATCAAACTTTCAAGGATTTCCACATCGCAAACCTTGAAAGTGTTTTTTCGTACACGATTTCAATTTTCTAAAGTAGCCATTAAAAAGTCCTTGTTATAACGCGAAAGTCGCGTTAAGTGAAGAATCTAATGGCATTTTGTCTACAAAATAAACTTAATTCTCGGTGTCTACGCTAAATGACAGCAATACTACTTTGATATGGAGGCCAGTTTTTAAAAATTACATGATTTTTCGGTTAAAGCACCAACACAAAGAAAGTCTGATAAAAGCTAAATATCGCGAGAACCATTGGTGATATAAAAATTCTTATTGAACTATTGTAATATATATTAGCCATGGGCTATCCAGTGACTTTGAAAGTCAGTTTCTAGATCATTAACTTTCTTAATATCCATCCAACACTCCACACGTGATTTAGAAAGATGAAAGCATTAACGAAATAATGAAGACGCATCCAACAAATCGAAAATCGACCAGTGAAAACGGAAGTTATGGGCGAAAACCAAAAATTACTATTAGAGGAAAGCATACTCAGGGGCAGCTGCAACAGTATGGTCTGGCCTACCTGACAATGGAGAAGCAGAAAACTAGACTAAAAGTTGTGGGAAAACCTGTTAAATTGATTTATGTATCAGTCTATGTTCGCACAACTTTTTCACCGTTGTTCTACCAATACATCGTCAGGTTTGTTAAATAAATTGTACTCATTAAAAGTTTAAAATATTTTAGGCACGTTTATATCGGGTGAACGAGACAATGGTTGATCACTTTTACTGCACAGCTTGCAGTAAATGTTTGTTGTGGCTGCCACTGCTAGGTTTCCTGTCATACCGTACTTCTTTTGCTCGTAACTTCCGTTTTTACCAGTCGATTTTTAATCTGTTTTGTGCATTGGCATTGTTTCGTGAATGCTTTCACCTTTCTAAACCACATGTGGGTAATGAAAAAGTTAAGGAAAAAGTTATTTCGTACAGCATTAGTACAGCTATTTCAAGTCTCTCTCCAAAGATTTTTTCTTTTTTTTTTCTTTCATGTTTCTATTTTTTCCTTTTTTAACTTGAAAAAAACCTCTGGTTAGGAGGTGAAACGTCGTTTTTGTGTGTGAAGGAGTAAGCTACCCAGTCAATAACTTAAAACAGTGTTTCCCAATTATATTTAGTGCCGGAACCCTTTTATATTTTGTACAGTAATACGGAACCCTTTCAATATTTGAAGCATACCAAATAATGCGCCGCAGGCGAAAATTTTTCCTGGTTCAATTTTAGTACCTTTAAAATTGAAGAAATCGTATAACAATATAAGCTTGCATTTATAGTACAGTAGTTTGATCAATCTGTGTCCCAGTAGCTCTGGTTAGAGCTAATTCCAGAGCTAATAGAGTTAATTCCATCTCTCAAGCTGCTACGAAGATTTT
>JAQIWH010005492.1:0-14539 GCA_034695005.1 Cryptops parisi | reverse complement strand
TTTTTCTACAAAATAAGAAGCTCAAAAATACAGTTTTCATCCAAATCTGACATGTTCGCTATACCGTAGTGTAGCCACAAATTCTACAGCTGTGATTTTTACTGTTTGTAAATTATTTTATTAAAAAAACTTCAATTGCAATAGTAGACTCATTGAAAACATTAACATTAAAATTAAACAAATTTTGTAATACATTATAGATATTGCCACTTTCTTTTGTGATTTTTCATTAAATCGAATTGAACTTCAAAACAGTTCGTTTAAATTTCAAAATTTTGATGAGCTACTATTGCCTAACAATACAATGATGATCAAGCATATTACACGTGATTTCTTTTGTGCGAGTGAATTAATAGAAAATCAAACTCAAGACAATCAATCAATCAATCGTCTGATGAAATTACTTCATTATCATTTTAAAATTTGATTCGAAATCATAATCATCATCTCTTAAAATTACGCGCCAGCAAATATTAATACTGTAGTACGATTTGCAATAACGAAGCAGTGAATGAACAATTTACGCTTTGATTCATTATGCCAGCCACAATGACCACATCAATATAACACCAACACGAACTTAAATCAACGGGGAACAAAGGGGAAAACAAAATGACAATTTTAAATCTTCAGTTATTAATGAAGCTAAGCTGTGTGTCTAGTCCATAGAAAACTAGATCACGGAATAGATGGAAAAAGAAGACAACCCATAAAATAGCAAACCAACCTGATTTGCTATAGTTTGGTTTTATATAGGAAAGATAAATATTCGGCGGGAAGAACTACCATATGGATAAACCGCCATCCATTAGGTAGCCGCCATGTTAACAAAAATTTTCATTGACTTACGTGCAAATCCAAATCTTAAATCCATCGTCGATGTTCCATGAGTGAAAACAAAAGTGTCCAATGCACTAGTCTATAATTTATGACGCACTAATGTTTAATTCACTAGTCCATGTTTCATGACGCACTAATGTCCAATGCACAAGTGTCCAAAACATAAAGTGGTCCTTTTCTGTTATAACCGGGGCGAGTCTGAGTTGCTATTTGCTTGTACTTGGTTATGGGTTTATTATGCAGATTAGCTTAGGAAAACAAAACAATATCGTACATTTAAAACGTTTATAATAAAACAATACAAAATAAACCAAGTACAAAGCAAATATCAACATCAGACTCGCCCCGGCTATAACAGGAAAAGACCCATAAAGTATATGTTCATGCACAACGCACACAGTCTATACTCATATTCGATGCACAAGGGTGTCCATGGTCAATTACGTGTTTTAGACATGACCAAAATTAGTGTTCACAAAGCCACAAAAGAATCTTGATTCCTGTTGTTTTCAGTAGTGTTCACCAAGTTGTTTAAATTAAACACCTAACTCAACATTGTGATTGAGACACTAAACTATAAGTTCATCACCTGTGAAAGAAGTATTTAGTGCATACTGTTCCAGTTGTAAAACGTGTCTAGTAAATATACTACGAGCACAATTCGTATATCCAGTTGTGTGTAATGTTCCAACACAAATCACGAGTCCTAATCTATCGTTGTCGCCCGTGTTGTTTCACTTTGAAAAATGATTTTCCACATTTATATTGCATAGTGACGTTGAAATATGCAGATTACCTAAATAGCTAGTATACAAAAAAAATATTTTATTTTAATATCAAGGAAGTTAACAACTTAAATTCAATATAAAAATAAACTTTTAACGATTCGATTTCACTGTTGTTGCTGTTTAAAATTGCAAACCCATAATATGCAAATATAAAATACAATAATTCGAATCGTTCACAGCACAGCTGAATTGAGTTAATAAAAAAATAACATAGAAAATAGGTTACTACACTTTCTAAGTATAGAACAAAAACTAACTTTGATTAATTATGTTTCAGCACAAAAAGGTCCCAATCATAAACAAACAAAAAAAGAGAACAATGGTTACACAAACAGAGCATATGTTTTTAAAGGGTTATCTACCTTTCGATAGTGGCTGATCAGATCGGTTAATTAATGAGAACTCATATATATTACACTACAAACTCGATTATTCGAATGTAATGAAAACAAGCCTATTTCGGATAAACTAAAATTCGAATAATCCGGAATTTTAATGTATATGCCCGGTTAGGTATTTAAAAGTACATTGTAAAGTTGAAAAAATGTAAACAATTAATGGACAATAAGTATGTACCAATACTACAGTACAATATTAACTTAAAATTAGTTGGTTTATTATAAATTAACAATAGCTATCGATAATGTCAATGATTTTTCGATAATGTATCGATTTTATTGAAAGAACATACTTTTGCCTAATTCGGATAACCCGAATTTCGGATAATCCCAAACCATAAAACTAATAACATTGTTTTTTTAATTAAAAAAAAAATTATAAACATATCTTGTATACTGCTTTGTTATGTGTTGAACTGTATTGAACACAAAGTGGGAATACTGATTATGTTTATCGCATTATTAAATTCATCCCGATTCAAAAATCGCCACAGGTGACTCGAGTTTTACAAAATTTGCGCGTCTGTTGCTTCGGACCAAGAGGAACCGCTTGTGGCGTCATTGCTCGTTACCAATGGCATGCATCATGGATCAACATTGAACCAGGGTGATGATGACAAGTCACGAAGTGATGCGAGTCCCTCGGCTTAATGCCGGAAAAGTTCCTTCCTTGTTAATAAAAAGTCTAGAGCAGATTACCGGCCGTGGGAGAGAGTTAATCTAACGTCCACCATCATTCTGACCCAGTTACAGTTAATCGAATACACATGCCACTACTAACCAACACAAGCGCCTCAATTGGTTCCTGCTGGACACAAGCAACACGCGCGCTAAAAAAGAAAAGTACCCATAATACCGGGTAATATAATGTTAAGCCACATTTATTTAAAAAAATGACATGTTTACATCAACAAAGTTACATCATTGTAACTTTCCCTCAGTACTGTTTCTAACTTGTTACATTACCACTTGCTGGATTTTCCAAAAAATGATAGTGTAATATAGAAAATCCCAGTTGCTCAGTATGATACTCTATGGAGTTTCTTACCAGAAAAACACCTCTCCTAAAAAATTTCAAAAATGCGGCCTATCATTATATTGCCCGAAGTCTTTCAAATCATCTTACATATATAAGTTCTGTAATTCTTTTCTTAGTTTTTTTAAAACATTATATAATCACATAATACGATAAATTATATTTGTGTTAATTAATACAGTATAGAATTCATATTTTGTAAATTTTCAATACAATTTTCCAATTAATTAAAAAATAGTTATTTATTTAACAATAGTTGTTATTGCCTTAACAATATTTTTGTTTGTTTTGTTTTTCAATTAAAATCGTAAATACATTTTGTGTTTTATGGTTTTTAGATGTTTCGAAAGATTGGCTTCCCTCTTCAGAATTAAGTAGTTTAGGCACCTATTTCAACATAGCGAATAAGTTTATTGTGAAATAATTTACGCGAACTAATTTAATTTATTCTAGGTTGATGTATACGAATGTATATTGCTGCTATAGTTGAATTGAACAATAAAAAAAAAGTGAATGGGTAGTAAAAAAATGGAAGAATCTATATATAATATCTATTTAAAAAAACTGAACACCCGTTTCAGTTAAAAAAAAAAGGTAGTTTCTAAGTAAACATTTCAGCTTTTCTGTATAACACAGTCTTGTAGTGTTCTCCTGCCGTGCACAGCGCATTGCTACAGCTTTTGAATGCTTTCCAGCATAGCATTACGCAATTGCTAACTGCCGAATACAAAATAAATAAAAGTTGACAGCATAAAATTTTAGCTTTGTAGGAGTAATTGATACAGTTAATTTAACTTGAGCTTACAAAAAATATCTCTGTGCTTACAACCATTAGGATATTTGTATGAAAAATTATGCTGAAACCCTGCATGAACATTCTATAGACAGTCATTTCGTGTCACCCTCTCTGACGGTGTCATTCGGTACGTTCCGCACCCACTAGTGACGCCACTTGTCTGTTGTTTTTTTTGGTGTACGCCTTCAATTTCAAATACCCCCATAAAAAGAAATGAGAAGGGCTGAGATAGGGATATCTTTGTGGACAATCACTGTCCCCACAAAAACAGTGCGTGTTTGACTGGTCACCCTGTGAATTTATTGTGATATATTCTAATATGCACAAAAGCATTTCAAGTGAGCATAGTGGCCAAAAATAATTTTTGAGTATAGTGAAAAATTTTTTTTTTGATATATCAGTAAACAAACATCGGCAAACGATATGGATCGTAAAACTAACAATACTGATATTATTATTAATTATTATCGTAATCGTCAATTCAATTGTCGATTTGAAAACGAGACGTTTCATTTGCCAAGAAAACATTTTTGTTGTTGTTCCGCGAAAGTGACATCTATTTTCAATGGCATCGTTAATGGGGTAAATTCTGTTGTTGTTTAAACAAAAATCTGAATTTTTTAATTCAAAATGTTTACATATTAATTGTTATGTTTGTGTTTATTGGATAGGTTTTTAGTATAGTGAGTCTGGCTTTTGGTATATGTTTTGCTATGATAATAAAATTGGAAGATGATCATCGCCAATGTGAGTTTTCTCAATGTTCGGGCCTTGTGTTAAAGAGTGTTAAGGTAAATTTTTGTCAAAAATAAGTTAAAAGCTTTTTCGAATGTGCTAGATGCAATTCTACCTTTCAAATGCATAATTTTAAGCAAAACAACAATACGTGTAAAGCTATTAATGCAAGAAGTAGCTCAGACAACAATGAAAGTTCATATCTTCAAACACGATTTCTTCGAAATTGTAAAAACGTTACTTAACACCAGGCCCTTCATTAATTTTATGTAATGTTTAAATTTTGTTATTTTTTGAAAAAAAATCTAGGTGAACTTTGGTTTTAGGTTGGTGGGCGGAGTTTAGATAAAATATCGTTAACAGAAATGTAATATTTTAATGTTGTCGTGTTTTCTAACTAACCTAACATGATATCTACACACATTACACTAGGTTAAGTCAAAATAACATCATTAAAATATTCCATGTATCTTAACGATATTTTTCTAAACTCCGCCCACCAATCTAAAACCAAAATTTACCAAAATGTGTATATTACATAAATATATTTTTTATGTATTCGCAGATTTACTGGAAACGTTAGGAATAATTTTATTGGTTAACAGTTTGAGCGCCTTTATCACTTGTCTATGTATCACCAGTTGTATTTTTGTCACAAGAGTAAGTAGTAGTAATAAATGTGATGTGCGATTTAATACAATTTCATAATGCACTGTTTATACAATTAACAATTCTTTGTTTTAGACGCGAGATATATTCGCAATTCCATGGTTAATCGGTGAAATAATTCAATTCATTTTATGTGTCGTTGTCACAGTATTCACCATAACGATAACTAACCTGGTTAGTTAAAACAATGATCATAGTTAATGTTAATCAGTAATTCAATGACAAATAATCATTTTCTATTATTTGTAGGTGTTTGTGAGTATTATCACAAAAATCATTGTTATTGTTTTTCGGGTGAGATTATTCATTTCAACTAAATATACAGGGTGATCAATTTTTTCATATATTAAACTAATAATAATGAAATTTCTGACTAGGGTGAATTGTGGTTTGCAACACTAAATCACTTTTACCAGGAAGAACTAAACCTCGTGGAACGAAAACCCATATTAATGAGTGCATTGAAAGATGAATATTAATATACTAGTGCGGGTAGTCGTTAACTATTTCTATCAATTTGTAAAAAAAATATATTTTGTACATAGAATTTGCAGTACTAATTATGTACTATTTTCTATAAAAAGTTATCAATTTACAGTTGTTTTAGTCGTACAATATTATTGTGCCTCATATTAGTTGTACGGGAATTCCGTAATGTATAATTTAATATGCTACTGTACATATAATTAATATCGTACAATAACGTGTTTGATATTCTGATACATTTATGTATCATACGCTTTATATTAGTTCACTTATGAGAGTCTTTGTGAGTTAGTGTGTGACTGAGGGAGAGCTGGGAATTGAACGACGTGACATCTGAAGACGTTTATGATAACATACTGTATAGTCAAATGTAACAAAAAACGCATAAATCGAATAAAAAATTGCAGAAATAAATAAAATTACTCGAATATCACTTCACTCAAAGATCGCAGTAATCCAGATTTGCATAAATCGAAATTCGCATAACTCGAATTCGCATTTTTATTGTAGACCTACCTGTTTTTAATATATTACAAAATTTTAATTTTAAAAAAAAAATTCAAAAGATTCGCTAATTAGCGAATTACAAGTGTTATATCAACTCAACATTCGCAATGTTTAAAAAAAAAATAATTCGCGCTTGTTTTTCTAGTTCAATGTAATAGTATTTCATTAAAAACTGAATTTATTAGACACACTGTACACTGAAAAAAAATATTACTTTAAAGATGCAGTGTCCAAAATGTTTACAATTTGTATGTTATCTTATGTTTTATAAATAATCTGACTTTGACCATCTCACATTTTTTGACCGATTAAATTCTAGGTTAACCACCAAAATAATTGATAAGTATCGGATTAATCGTAGATAAGAAAATGCTTTCGTTTTAATCGTATTATGTGATTCGCCCCCCCCCCATTAATCACAAGACGTGATAATACAATTGTAAACCATTGTAAATTTGTCTTCAACCCCTGAACAGTGTCCCGCACTTCTCTGTCCTCAAAAACAAACCAGAAAAAACTTAAATTTCATCCACAAATAACAAGAAAACAAAATGATGCCCAATTATCCTTTGAATCTCGCGTCGGACAATTCCGGAACCGGAAAAAGACTCAAATTGCCATGGACACAATTTTGTTGTTGTTCCCTGAAAAATGCAACTTTGATGAATTGTGGTGTTAATGGGGTAAGTAGTTGAATTTAAGTTTAATATATATGTAAAAAAAATTGTGATACAGTACATATGTAAAAATAATGGTAAACATGCATTGTACGTCCTAAATTAGCGGCACTAAAACTCAGAGACCGGATCTGGTTAGTTTAAAACAAAAATTTGTAATGGGTATAAAGGTTAAGTCAGGTTATGTTTATCAATTGCAAATGTGTTTCATGTGATTTTGTTTTACTCTAATCTTACCCGGTCTTTGAACCCATCTAATAAACTTTTGCTTTCGGTGCCGCCATTTGAAAACTTAAAGTGCATGTTTACCAAAATAATGTATAAGGCAATGTAAAACTTTATACATATTTGTTTTTTAAAAATATATATTTGTAGGTTATCACAGGGCTAAGTTTGGGTTTAGGCATATGCGCTATTGATAGAGCTGACAATGGAATTAGAAACCCAGGAACAACTCATCATGACTGTAGGTTATTAAAAATAGTAGAATTAAACATATTATACATATGTGTGAAATATAGTGTAAATACAAAATATGCTACCCGAAAATAATGTTTGTCAAATTATTTTTTTAACATTTATAGCCTATATACTAAATAGACAAAAGTTGTGAAGAAAAATTTCGAACACCCTGTATATTACAAGTTATGTCGATACACGCACCATTTATTTGTGTATTACATTTCTATTTATCTATACCTGTATATCTATTTCCATTTTCGCCTATATATTTGTTACCTGTAATTTACGTATTATCCAGGAATTCTACGGAATGCCTGCCCTCATTTGGCAAAGTATAAAATAACATTTTTTATACAAATCTTTAGATTAGTTGAGGTTAGATTACAACGTTTTATTTAAAAGATGAAGTTTAGGCTTAGAATTAAACCTAATGTAAATCCTTGCTTAACGAATTCGATGCTGATTTCATACATTGCCTACTTCAGGCTATTCAATGGACTAAGGATTTTATACATTTCCGATAACATATACACTAACATATTTTTATTTTGTTACAGATATATTGATGGTATTTGGAATTGTCCTGTTATTTAACAGCGCCATAGCCTTTTTCACAACTTTTTGTCTTGTCGTCGGTGCTTTCATAGAGGTAAGAATGACGTCATCAATGATCACCCCCTTATCTATATGCCGAAATATTCATAGAAAACTATACAGGATGTTCTTGAAAGGTGTAATGAAAATGTAACCACAGGTGTAACGCATCAAAACATAGCAAACAACCCATATAAACATGAGTCCGATAATGCTTGAAATCAAAGACGAGGGGGTATACTAGGTTACACTTTATAAATTAAACGCGAACTCGGTTATTTAAAATACCTAGTTAAACTGTAAAATCAATTAATGTGCGAAATACATGTATCAAGATGACATATATAACAAGATGTTATCATTGAAATTGCCTATTTCATACTTTAAATGGACTTTTCATGAAATATCAAAGTTAAAATTTCTGAACTTTGCGAAACATGGATAAGTTCAGTACACAGTTATTTTTTGGTAATTAAGAAACATCGAATGTATTTATTATTACATCACATTTTACCATTACAGTATAATTCATGTAATTATGATTATGAAAATATGATATTAATGATGAAAATATTATTTCAGAAAAGCAGTTTCATGATTATTCCGTGGGTCGTCGGCGAACTACTTCAAGTTGGCTTTTCTATCGCAATCACAGTTTTTGGATCAGTTCTTTCTCCAATGGTTATAAAACTAAAGCAGTTTACTTTTAATATTTTAACGATGTATGATTTCATTTCATTGTAAATGTATTTCTTTATTTATTTATTTATTCTAGACATGGGCGATCATTTTTACTGGAATTGCGATCGTTATTCTCAGAGTAGGTCTACAGGCTTCCTGACACACGCAATTTTTGGTATGACAATTCGAGCAATTTGTGGATAGCTGTGACGTCAGCTTTTTGCTCGAAAACTGGTTGGCAAAATGCTGAAGTCACAATTATCCACAAGTGGCTCGAATTGTCACACTTGAAATTGCGTGTTAAAGAGGCTTAAATTTTTTATAAATTAGTATAAAGTATATTTGATATTATTTTATCAAAATTTCAAACAATTAACGTAATATTTTTTAATACAATGAAATTAATTCTATTACAGGGTGATCTCTGGTTTGCAGTGTTGTGCTACTTCTACCAATTAGAAACAAGTCGATCTGAACGTCAACAATTACTATAGCATTACTATTGTAATACCACTGACATTATAACAAACAAGATAATATTACATATATTTTCTACATATTTGACCTGAAAACGTGATATATATTTAATGTATATTTCCAGTTAACTTTGATTAAAATTTTTAATTTGCAAAAACGATGTTTTTGTTTAGTGAATCTGCTAATCAAATTTTGATTAGTGAATAATTTTATAACCTATCAAATTTTTAAAGAATTGAAAGCTTGCCCGGAATAACGTTGCATGTAACAATTCATAGTTTTGAGTAAATGGCAAAAAAGTATTCAGCAACACATTAATTGTCACATATTAGGTGACCAATTTCGAAGTGATATATGTATGTTTTAGGTAGGTATGAGTTTGTTTATTGGCGGCACTAGCTAGGCCCATATATGAGACAAGTTTTTCCACAATAATCTCAACATTGAATTATTGTAATATACAACGTTATTCCGGGCAAGCCTTCAATTATTGGATCAAATTTTTAACAAAAAATGTATACAGGGTGTTACTGTAAGTTTTAGTCAATTTTTAATCACAGGTTAAGCATCAAAACAAAACAAACATTCCGTATAAACATGAGACCGGAAAATGCTTCCCTTCCGAGATAACACAGGGTTAAGTCACGCCTAGACATATACCTATCGTTTCAATCACTATGCAAATGAGTATGCATTTCCGGACCCATATTTTTACGGACTTTTTCTTTTCGTTTGTTTTTTGATGCGTAGCATCTGCGGTTAAATTTTGATTAGACCTTTCAGCAACACCCTGTATAAAACGAATTCATTCATTATTTCTACACGAGTCGGGAAGTCGCCCAAGGGCATCATTTGGATGAGTCACTACAAATAGACATTAAAACTTTCGATTTTGATTCTCTTTCACTCTGCTTCAAAAGCATTTCGACTACAACTGTATTATACAAATAACCTTTATAACCATTATAAACGCTTATTATTCTTTAAATTTATTGTAAACATGTGTTGTCTAGGTTGCTGTTGCAGTCCACCAGTGAGAGCGTGTTATAGTAACGGGGTAAGTCACTGTCTGAAAAACTGGTAACGAAACAGTTAATTACACGCCAGCTTAGTTTTGAAGCTGCAGTAGTACAAGTTTTGTAGTAGTATAAATAGTTTTGAAACTATAGTTATTTAACCGTTACTTCATAACGGACATAAAATTTTATCAAACACGCAATCATTAAATAAAATTTCGTAATATTTTGCAGGTGAATATACTGTTGTCGTTCATGGCTGGTACATTGTTATATTCGTTCGGAAATACGTATGAAAAAGAATTAATCGAAGCTCATGCATGTAAGTATTTAATGCATTGATTTTTTTTTTAATATTTTATTTATATAAAATATTTGTTTATATCTTATGTTTATATCTTATCTTCATGTTTTGTTTATATCTTATAACTCCATGCTTTTGCGAAATGAAATTAGTGACCTTCACACTTTGTTTATACTGTATGCTGCATAAATAACTTCAATACAAGTGAAGCATTCAAAAGTTGTCCACGAAAAGCTACGTGGGTTTGAAATGCAGCGAATTTTGGAAACACAAATTGGTCAATTTTTATATTACTGCATATCATATCAAAAAATAAATTAGATATTTTTTAACTAAATTGAAAAAAATCAGATTTTTATAAATAAATAAAATTATTATTATTATTATTATTGACTTTATTGCGTTCACTTGAAACGTTAACGACAAAACACACAATACAACAAATTTACACAAAAAATTACACAAAAATAAACAGAATTTAAAATGATAGGTGGCCAAAAAATGGTGATACACAAAAATTAACACTATTTAAAATGATTGGTGGCCAAATGATTAAAATGTTTACAAGAATAAACGCATGAAGCTCTAGTACAAATAAAAATTTGTGACCTGATGGAAAAGGGAAGTGAATTCCAGTATTTAAAAACGTTGTAAGGAAAACGTAAAAGTTTAAACTGATTTATGACATGTGGGATTTCAAATTTATATTTACGAGTATTTCTAGTATTTAAATCGGCATTAAAAAAGTTAGTAATAAAATGGACAGGGTTTTTATTATTTTTAAGTGCAGATGAAATGAATTTAATATTAACAATCTTAATGACATTTTCGAAATTTAATAATTTATTAAGTCTGCAAAAGTTGGTAATTGAAGTAAAACTGTTTAGCTTGAAAGCACAGCGAATGCAACGGTTAAATGCAGCTTTGAGACGTTTTTTGTTAGAAAGTTTAGCATTTGACCAGATATGAGCATGTAAAGAAATTATTGGGATAATAAGGGAGGTGAAGATGATTTTCATTTGTGAGTGAGAAAGGATTTTATTAAGACGTTTTAAATAAAAAATTTTGCGGTTAAGTTTATTGATAAGAAAATCGATATGTTTACTAAAATTAAGTTTATTGTCAATCTTAAGGCCAAGAATGGTAATTTCATTGGTGGAAAGGCCTTTAGAATTTGCAAGTTTAATTTGTTTAGTTTTTTTATGATTAAGTTTCATGCCTCTATTTTCATACCATAAAGATAGAAGTTTTATATCTTGGAGGATGAAATTCTGAACTACTTGATCGTCATCGGGGTCACAATCATAAACTAAAACATTGTCATCGACATAAGATCTTAATTTACCTTTTAAAGGAATAAGTGACAGTGAAGCTGCGACAACGTTATAGAAAACCGAAGACATGTGAGAGCCCTGGATAATTCCGTGGGAAGAGATTTGTGAAACTAATGAATTAGTGTGTTTTATATTAATAGTTCTGTTAGAAAAATAATTTTCTATCAAATGGAGAGTTTCAGTGTCAATTCCGAAATTGTGTAGGTCATTTAATAATTGGGGTCTGGATAATGTATCAAAGGCTTTAGCAACATCGGTTTTCACAATAAAACAATGTTTACCGGCAGATAAATATTCAACAATATCAAGGTAAATATGAGTAGCCATGGTGGAAACACACACGCCAGGCATAGAGCCAAATTGGGAGTCAGGGATCGAGGAAAGTAGATACTTTCTAAGATTTTAAAAGATGCATTTATCGATAATTTTGCTGGTTGGAGAGAGGATAGCGATTGGACGAAAGTTTTGGTATTCTAGAGAAGTGCCGCCCTTATGAATAGGTTTTATGATAGCGGCTTTCAATTGATTGGGATAATTATTAGTAGTAATAATTTGGTTGATTAAATAAACTAAAAAGGAGATTGCATTAGGGGTAAGGTTCTTTAGAACAGTAGAAGTTATTAAATCTAAAGGAATAGTATTTTGATTTTTGGTACAAGTAATAGCACGAAAAACATCACTGAAATTAATTAATTGAAGCCCAGAGAAAGAAGTAAGATGATTCCAATGAGTATCAATTGGGGGATAAAATGGTGGGCGATTGGGAAGGATTATTACAGAAAGCAAGATATGGGAAATAGTCATTTGGGTTAATGTCAATTCTAGGTTGATTTAAGATTGACTAGGTTGATTCTAGGTTGAGAATTATGAAATTACTCAACGATTGCATAAATTTTAATTTGTGCAATAAAATAAATTCTAATTGTTAAGTTTTAAGTGCTAATGAAATAAATTCTAAATTTTATTTTTAAAGGTAGTAGGTAACCGATGTGATTTTCTTTCTGATAATGTAAGTTAAGACTTAGTTTTGGTGAGTTTACCTGCGAGCGTGTGCATCGTCCTGTGCATGAGGTAAAAAGTCAAGAGTTAAGTTTTGCTAGTTAGTTTTACTACGTGTTGTAAGGTTTTCCCATGAATCTTTTCGAAATAATCATTATTGGAAGTTTCGTGAAGGTAATTTTAAGGATCGATATATGTAGAAATGGATAGGTTTGGAAGTCGGTGTAAACAAGAGTATACCATCATTTTTAGGTTTGATATAAATAATTGAGCAGTGCACGTTGTAGTGACTTGATGGTTTATTAATGAGTTGATCGAGCTAGTTAGTCTTAAGTAAGCTAGTCGATTTGTGTGAATAATGTAAGCGTCACTTTCAGTAAGTGACATCCGTCAAGGGTTGCTGACCTAGGTTAGTGGTTATTCGATTACTACTTATAATTGAAATTCTAAGAAATTTATAAAATTAAAATGAAATTTATAGTTATTTAGAGATTCAATATATTTTTATTTTATATATAAAATGTAAAAAAATAAATAAATAAATATTAAAATCTTTTTAAGTGGGATTTTAACGTCTTAAGCGGGTTCTACTGTTTTGTGAACTTTTTCGTAACCTTTGCGATTTGGTTTAAGTTTATTCAGCATGAATTATTTATTTGAATCATGTTTATTTTTTTTAAGACTTTTATTATTTACATAATTTTTTTATTTTTAAGTGTTATCGATTCAAAAAATGTAAAAATATATTCATGTTGGATGCATAAAAATGCGGATTATAGAAAAAAAATTGAATATAAAAAAATAAATATTTTTTCGAGTTATTACTACATTGATGTCTGATCACTGAATCGATGTTTGAAAATTTATTTTGTATCATATACATGTAATAAATGGATAAAAAATATCATATCCATTTGTTTGAGGGTTTGACCCCCGAAACATGTTGCTTTATGTTGAAATTCAATTTACTGGCATCGGTTAATTATTCGAGTTATCACCTACATTTGATGTCTGCATCACGTCGTTGATGTTTTACATTGATGTTTTTAAAATTTATTTTATATATACATATATAAATGGATAAAAATAATCTCCATGTGTGAAGGTCATGTTGATGGTTTACCAAACACTTTGTAGCTTGGGATTTTGATTGGAAATATGCTCTTTACGGTTGCTTGGGAACGAGCTCACTTAATACTCCCGAGTACACGACTAGTCACTTTGCTTAAATTGATGGAGATTAATTTCCCCAAGTTATGTCAACAATTTTGAACTCGCGCCAGCAGCAAAACTTCCGATCATCGATATAGAAGAACCCTCACGTCGTCGTCGTCGTCGTCATGTGCTTGTTGTCGAACTATAATCCTTTAATCACATTCACTCTTTTATCATTATTATTATTTGGAATACCGTTTTAGAATTTCCAATAATGACATTACTTCAGATTTTAGTTCATAGTTTTTTTTTGGTGAATGTAACTCATTTCTTCGATGATTTAAAGTGTTCGAGAACAAGCATTTGTTGTAGTTTACCTCCGATGAGGAGCTGAAATCAATGAAGGAAACGTTGAGGTTCACTGTTTATAAATGAAACAATGACGTAATCATAAGAATATCCTAAGCTCCGAATCATCGAAGCGAATAGTTACACGTTGAAATATGTGAAAGTTGGTGGGGGGGGGGTGTTGTTCTTCCAGGCGTGGAGTTATGCTCATAGAAAGTTCTTCTTGGAGGTGTTATA
>JAQIWH010005491.1:0-14540 GCA_034695005.1 Cryptops parisi | reverse complement strand
TAGGCCTATATGTGAACATAAACAAACACTTTATTCATAGTTAATTAAATAATTTTTAAACTCCATTATAGATAGTTAAGCTTCATAATAGCTGTTTACATGTCATCAATAGTAACGTTTCGTAAATATTGACATCACACTCTGCAATTAATTTATTATAATGATGATATACTAACTTTGTAACTAAGTTTACTTTAAGTTGTCGTGTTTTTTCTTCTTCTTCTTCTTCTTAGAGATGAAACTTTAATCGAAATTTTAAAGGGTATGATACCGTACAATAAATATTTTAAAATCTAAACCCACAAGTTGGCCTTAAGGTACGGCTTACACTTACGCCTTGGTAAGCCTCGTAGGAAATAGAATTGTGCAGAAAAACTAAAGTATAAAAAATGAAATAAAGAAATAATAAATAAAATAATAAATATATTTTATATGTATGAGTACATTGTCACCAACAATGTATAAAATCCAGGCATTCTATAAAATGCCAAACCTGGCATTTTATTAGGTAATGTATGAAATGCATTGAATTTGAAAAGATATGGAATAATAATAATAAGTTATGGTAAAAATAATGGTTACGTTTAAATTTGAGCCTAAAATTTTAGGCTTGAATTGATGTTTTTTTTTGGTCTTACCTTACAAAGTGAAAACAACATTTGCAGTCAACATCTTATGCAGTCACCTCAAAACACAACTTACAAAACATTTTACATAAAATTCTTAATTGTTTATATCCTTTTTGTAACGATCCCTACGGGATGTATAAAACGAAAAATAAAATAAAAATAAAATAAAATGTAAACCTAATTAAATCATTATTTAATACAACTATTCCAATGCTAATTTCACGCATTGCCTAAAACAGTTTTGGCATTGTATACAATGCCTGGATTATAAACATTGCTTGTAATTTTTAACATATACGCAGACGTTAAAAAGACAACATCGTGTGTGTTCAGATGACATTTTAGTATCATTTTCAAGCGGTATGTCGAATGTATGTACTTAAACATGGGTTTCAGGTACTTATCATCGTTTAAGGACTGTTCTAAAAATAGTATACCTATTCAAGTCGCGGGTGTGAATTATGTTTAAAAATGTCAAAAGTGAGATATCCGTGAAAAATAGAATAGTTTCACTTCACTGAAAAACATAATGAAAAATGTTGTTGTAAATCCAGGAAAGTCGTGCATTAAACAAAAAGACAAAAAAATCTCGTAATAATATCGATTTAATAAATCGATATTTGGCAGACTAAAACTCCCAAAAGGCAACACAAAAGCATTTGCGCCCCAAAAACTCCCTAAATAAATTTCCGCCATTACGCCCTGAATATTTCATAATAATAACTTTCGTATTTTATAGTTTGAGATCAAATTAAACCAAATTATACGAGTGTAATATTTTACGAACAAAGTTGATCGATTAATTATTCATTTCGATTATTAAAGTGTCATTAACGAAATTTTTGTCCATTTTTCGATAGTATCGATTTTGCTTTTAAGCGCACTCATCACTTGATTCCATAAGCACTAACTTCATCATTATTTTGCCCAAAAAAATAAAAATAATAATAAAAAATTTAATTTTTAAAATAATTACAAATTTAACACTTATGAGGATTTTAGTGTCAAAATTATACATTTTTTTAAAGGTGAAGAAACCTTTTGACACCATTTCACAAAGATTTCAACTTAGGTTGGTTATAAAAGGTGGAAATACGACACAACGTGTTTTTATCATCGATCCACCTACTTTTATCATTGTTTCGTGTCTCTTTTCATCATCACTATTCATCATTAATTTAAGGCGAAAAATGAATTTCAACCCTAGTTCCGTGTCACATTTTCGTAATATTCCAAAAAAACTTGAAAAACCAAGTTGGGCACTCGTACTACTAATCCACTCCTCCCCCTGAAAACATTATTCGATTATTCCCACCCGACGAAATCGATATACAAAAATGTCTACTCTTAAATACTTGAAAAGTATTTTTACACAATACATATTTTAAATTATCCTATTTTTATATACTCTTTATGTCAGCTTCACTCGTGAGTTTTGGGAAATTGAACGTATACTGCCATCTACAGTCGATCAAAATAGTTTTTATTTTTGCATTATGTATGTTACGTACGGTATATGTGTATATGACAGTGTGCTACATAAAGAGTACTCTTAAAAAAACTAATAATAATCGTGTTCAAAATTTATCCGGATTTTGTTGAATGTAGCTAAGCTTGTTGTTAAGCGTTTTTTTGCGTCCGAGAAAGTCCGGGTCAAATTTGAACACGTCGATCGATATGTTAAAAGAGAATAATAAAAAGTGGAGAGATGGCCCGGTATCAACGTTAACAAGTATAAGAGCATCATCGATCAGTGGATAATAACGATGGCTAACAACAACAAAAACCATGTAAGTAAGTGGTTCTTGTAACCCTTTTATCATCACGCACTTCCTAATTGGGCTTCTTGAAGCACGTTCACTTTCCATCGTCATACATAGTGTATATACTATTTATATATACGTATTTATTTATTTATATGTGCACAAAAACTCGTTGCACTAAAAAGGATAATGAAAAGAAAACAAATGAAAAGTTTGCGAAAAGACGAATGTTTGGAACGTAAATGACTCGTCGGTTTTAATCATTGGTTAATTGATTGATTGATTGATTTCGACTTTTAATTCGCACGCGACCTTCTATCGCGATGGCCCTATAGAAACTTGTCGAGCAATGAAGCGAGAGGAGAATTAGCGAAGCATAATGACTTTCCACGCTGAAACATCATCGGTAAATAAACAACTCGCCATTTGTAACAACATGTTTACTGTGAAATCAAGTTTAAAACTACCCTGTGTGTACTAGCAATATACAGTATCAGTTACTACTTACTTTACAAAAAAATTAAAACAGAGTGTACGTTACAGTATAAAGGCCTTCAGTATACTATACATATACATATATAACAAACTAACCAAAAGCCTTCGACACTTTCCACTTCGTATGTTAACTGTACCTAATGATATGCTGTAGCTCAGCGCAGTGCTGTGGTGGAAAGCCTGATAAAGCTACGTCTTTCACATTTATTTTAGTGTATTTAATGTTAACAAGTGTTAAACGGCAACATCAACGCTTTTTAATGCTTTCCAACAATGTCGTTACTTTAATGCATTTTCTTGTCAAACTGTAGCGTCAAACCATTGAGGTCTTCACACTACTGAGGTCTTCAAACCAAAGGCCTTCACACTACAAAAAATCGTTTAGAATATACTGTAACGATAAAAGTTATGTTCAAATAGGTTCAGTGGTTCTCGATTTTATCCAAACAATGTAGTTTGTACACACAAAGACTTTAAATTATTATCTCAATAAATGTCATCATATACGTACTGAATATCATTTATATACTGAATAAATCATTCTGCCCAAACGTAATGTAAACTTAAGACGAACCGTATTTCGTGCACAATTTGATCTTATTTAACTAACGTATTATGAAAAACTTTATTACAAAATTAAAAAAAGGTTATACAGAATGAGGCAAAACATGCATCACTTTCATTGGTTAATTTGATTTGTGACTATTTATCTCGTACAAACTCAATACTCGGTCAGCAAGAAGCTAGAGCATTTCCGTCCGATCTGGGGTCAGCACCGGCCCACATCACGTGCGGATCATTCGCAACGCTGATTGGTTGGTCTCTGTGCCACCAGGCACCACGAGTGATCAAACATCCTCGTCCAAAACGCGCTCGCTCGGAACCTCCGTAGGGCCCCTGGACCACGTGGCCTTTGGCTCTTAGACCGGTCACGACGTCCACGTTCAGACCCTCTTCTATGTCCACTGGACCAATGCGAGGACTAAAAGGATTGGAATAGGTTGCAACAACAAAAACAGGAATTTGGAGGAAAAAAAACAGGGGGGGGGAGTAAAAAAATGCCTTTATCATTCAACATCATGACTTCACATTTTAATGATATACATTTATAATAGAACAGTTTTCTTTAAAATCATAGTTATTTGCAAAATCATGTGCTAGATTTGAACAATGGTCGCGTATTGCATTAAATGACCACGTGATATAATCATGTGCTAAACAATGATCACGTGTGAAATCGCATGCATGATTTAAATCACGTGCACCTATCACGCAGTTGAATTAAATAATCATGTGCATAATCACGTGCTTAATTTAATTTAAACAACCAACACGTGCAGAAACACGGGCGTGATTTAAATCACGTGCCATCGGCTTGATTTAAAACAATGGCTCAACGTAGATTCACGTGATGCCAATGATTCAACCAATGGTTGCACATTACAGGCCACGTTAAAAACAGGTCACCGAAGAGTCTTCCTAAGATATAACAGGAAAAACAATACGTTCGAAACATCGTAACACTAGGCAATATGCGCACATGGAAACACAACATAAAAAATGTAAAAGCAAACAAAACAAAATAAAACGTAAACAAAAAATGCCGCCTACAACACTTACTTTGAGATCGCCGACCACTCAACAAAAGTCTGTCTACTTTCAAAGAACAAAGTTTTTCAGAAAAACAAATTTTTGAAGCAAAAAAACAAGCTGACAACACAGTTTTGGCAGCTTGGTAACCAGACAAAAACTTTGCAAAATTGATGTAACCTTTCCAATTCTATCTAGTATTCAGTGACTACATTCCTTTTCCCCCTCTTATAACGCTGTGTATGACTTAGCTTCTATTTATACTACCTTATGCCCAAATACAAAAAAAAACAACGGAAAAATCCCTTTGGACTTGAAAAACACCAGAAAAAATAATATATATATAAAAATGTAAAAAGAAACAATTAATTAATCAGTAAAGCGGATTAATTAATTTATCCGAGCAGAATTAAAAACAAACCCAAAGAGATGATGATGAAGTTCGTATCAACAAAACGAAATGAAAACACTCTAGCTTTTTCTTCCCCCCTTTTTTACCCCTACTTTCATCTAAACTGCCTTTCTTCATAGATATCCTCGAGCAAATCGTGATTAAATAAAAAGAGAAAACAGAGAAAAATGTTTTTGGAGGAAATTTTTCTTACAACAGAAGGTGAAGAGTGAAAGGTACACAAAATGAGACTTAGTCCAAAAAAAAAAAAAAAACACAAAACAAAACAAAAAATCATTACCCATCTTTTGCCCAAAAGCTATTTTTACGTGCATTATATAAGAAAATATAATGATGTGAAATTAAATCTGAAACAAATTGAGAAATACCCGACGTTCCCTAGATCCAAAAATTCAGACGTATATTTCGGTAAACAACAAACTTTAGGATTGAAAGACAACTTGACACATTTTGATGGAAACCCAGAGAAAAGTCAAAAATTAAAATAAAGACGAGGGTCGAAAACATCTTTCAACTGCACAATGGACTGTTCAAAATCGAACGTGTCAGTTGGATGAACACAATTTCCATTTTAATGTCAGCAAAAGAAAAAATGAATAAAATAACAAAAAAATAACCGAGATTTGGTTTGACGTTAAATCCTTTCGGCAAAAGAACTTCATTTCATTTCCTACGAGTCATTCAAAAAAACGTCGAATGGTCAATAACGACTTTTCAAGCTCGAGCTCGACATATCAGGCTCGACAAGTTCATGGTGTCAACATGCGTCAAGAATACGAACACGCAAAAAAAAAAGAACGTGTTTAGAAGTGTTCACAAAATACAACACATTTCACGTCACGAACGTCTACTACACAAAACGCATTAAAAAAACATGTAACTGATATATGGTATAACATACACTTATGTTACTACTAGGCAACTCGAGTTTAAACAATAAAACTCCGTGGATCCCGGGGGGTTTCATCATATAACGCAAAAATAAACAAACGAGTGGAAATAAAATTTTCAAATCAGATTAACTAGAAGTTTAAGAACCGTGCTATAGCACGGGTGCATGAGATGGGGGTTTCGGGTCAATAATATCTTCATAACTACTATACAAAATTAAAATACTTTAAAGTTTATAACCAAACAACTGACTTCCATCCAATGATAGGATGATACAAAAGCGTTTATGACACGTACACACACTGATCTGGGTAATTATTATTATTATGAATTAGTCAACAACGGGGAACCACATGATGGAGAATAGCTCGCTATATATTTTGATGGTGTACGTTTCCGTATCAACATGAGTCCAAACGAAAACGAATGTTATAAAGCAACTTGAGTCTAAACACTGGGTTTATGTCAAGACTCCACGTAGTTACCACGGGGTTTACTTCTAGACCCGTCAATATTATTGCACGGGCTTACAGCTAGTGAAGTATATAGTATACACAATCAACACAATCACATGATTTAATTTTGTTTTTCCAAATACGAAGTTTGGTATGTAACGTCACCATGGTAACACGATACCCCTTGGCGTTATGTATTGCAATGGACGACGTCACACGAATCAATATAACGATAGTTTCTGCACATTGTACAGTAATTATGCCCGAAATTCAAAGCCAGTGCAATCACCCGCACGACACTAGTCAGCAAAATAATATCATTTAAGCGTTGCTCAAGAATTTCAATCCTATTTTCAACAACAAACGAGTCCCATGACGTCACACGAGTAAACATAACGGTAGTTTTTGAGGTATCGTAGTTACGCAAGCTCCAAAACACGACACTATGTTTAAAAAATAAAATACCATTTAGCTCAAGTTCATCGTTATTTTCATCATCAACAACAACAACAACAAACGAGTAACAATTGTTTATTAGTAACATAACAATCCCATTCGGTTAAAAACACCCCGTTGTTCTCTTGTTTCGCATTAGTGAAACTATTACCAACTTGGTTTAGCAATGGCCAACTGTTGCCCGCATTATTTGGGCAATTTGATATATCAACACAGAAAAACGTTCTACACGACTGCAACAGGCAAAACATTAACAATGAACGACGTAGTAAGTTGTAAGTGCAAGCAATGGCTAGTAGTAACACAGTATCATAAATATTTTTCATATATTTTATTTTATTTATTTATTTATTCATTTGGTTTTAAAACAGTCAATATGACTAATAGCACCATGTACAAATATACATACATACATACATATATGTACATACATACATATATGTACATACATACATATATGTATCATGAATATTTTTCATATATATGTATCATATAGATTTATTTGTACCAAACAAAAGTTATGTCATTTCGTTGTCTCTCGGACAGTCCATTGGAACTTTCTCAAACAACAACGCCAAGGCCTCTACACGCAGTCTTTGGTGTATCAAGTCGAGCAATTCTGGACAACTATGACGTCAGCGTTTTCATTGGTTGGACAAAAAGCTGACGTCACAGTTGTCCACAAATTATACGAATTGGCACACCAAAAATTGCGTATCGGACGCTCTTTAGAACTATAAGTTTGATTTTGCAAACGCATTATGACGTCATCAATGCAATTCTTTTTAGTTTTTCACGTACCAATTAGCAAAGATGTCATTAATAAAGATTCGACACGTGTCAAACATTTTTTTTTCTCAACAGTTTTGGAACTTCCTCAAATGGCAAAGTTGGAACTATGGATTGGATATTGCAAACGTTCACTTGACATCACCAATAGAAAGTATAAAATTAATTCACGAACCGTACTAATTAGCCATCTATTGTATGACACGTGTCAAGTTCCTCCCTTTAGAATAATGTAGTAAAAAAGAAAACAACACTCACCTAATCCCGTCCACGTTGGTGGGAACGTTGACACACAGCCGAGGCGAATCCAACGCTTCTTGCGGGCTTAACCCGAACAAACGAAGATTGAGCAACACTTGCACGTGGGCTTGAGATTGCATGAATCCACCCACAATGCCCATCGACGCCAACAAGGTAGAGGGGGTGTTGTCGTTTGTGGCATTGTCATCGGTGGTCACCATAGCCGGAATGATGGTGTGCAAAGACCGCTTGTTAGGCCCGATGACGTTCGGTTTGTCACCGTCCAGACTGAAGTTCAGACCACGATTCTAATTTTTTTCAACAAGCAAATATACAAAACAAAAATACGTATATTTGACGACAAATGCTAAGGGGGAAGGGTGACATTTTTCTGCTTGCGAAATGACAATTTTTATAGAAATGCTCTTACGTTTAAAGTGAATCCGCAGCCTTTGGGTACGATACCGGAACCGAATCCTTCGAAAACGCTGGTGATGAACGAGCACGCGCAACCCTTGTCGTCGATGATGGTCGCGTAGGTCGTGTCGCTACCTAAGTGGCCAATGTTTCCTGGCACGTACACGTCTAACGCTCTGAAATGAAAACAGGTCTGTACGGTCGAGTCTCTTACAACGAGCTGCTTTTACATTGAGGTTTCACACAAAAAGCGGTTTTTTAAGAGTAAAATTGCTCTTCATACAACGAGCAAAATTCAGACACCCCTAATTGACGCAGTGACGCAATAAAGACTAGACCTGTAACTATAAAAAAAAGTATGCTTAAAAAAGCATTTTTAATGCACTTGTATTAATAGAAATCTGTGTCCATTCTATTCTGTAACAAATTTAAGCACTTAATACGTAAAACGCTGTTCATCCAGCGTTATTTTCTATAACGAGATATATATTCTATAACGAGAGTCGGTACGAATCAAACTCGTTGTACGAGGCTCGACGTGTATTTGCACTCGACGCGACATTCAATTCGAGACGTTAAAAATGTTTACGGTTTCAGGTTATTGACATCATCATCATCATCGAGACATTCTTATTTATAGCGCTTACTTGTTGGTGTCGATTAATTTCCTTCGGGTCGCGGCGTATTCTTTGCTCAACAAAACGTCCACTGGCACGTGCACCGCGTCCGGATCGGCGACCAATCGCAACGTGTCAGCAAAACTCAGCTTCAACGCTTCCGTCAACACGTGAAGATACTCGACCGAATTGTGGCCCATTGCTATTCAAATGATACGTATGCTAAAAAAAAAGGTTACTCCGTATCCGTATGACGATGAAAACATCTCCATCTTTCTTCCACAAAGATGAAGACGAAAACGTGCTGAGCATAGCACGTTTTCAAGGAGTTTCTTCAAAACAAGAAATTCACATCGATTGCTACTACATCTTTTCGGTTAAATCGTTTGAAATATATTTTGCTATTTAATTGCAAAATTTTTTAACTCTGATAAAAACAAACATAATAATTACGACAAGTGAAAATGCCCTGAAACCTTTGTATACCTTACTTACCGGGTAGATATTTGTGTCGTGGAAGTGTCAAAAAAGGTCTGTCTGTTCCAGTGGGTACATTAGTGACTGACCATCCCTGTACTTGTCCTCTTAGCGATTTCGATTTATGCGACATTTTCGCATAAATTATTGAGAACTATCTTTCTCAGTGTGACAATCACGAGTTTTTGTGTTTACCTTTCAAATCGAATCCTTCCAAGATGTTGAGTGCCAAAAGAGCATTGATTCCCAAACCGTTGGGTGGTGCTTCCCAGAGTCGAACGTCGTGAAAAGACGTGCTGATAGCTTCGACGCGTGACGTTTGATGCGTCGCCAAGTCGTCCATTGTCAACACGCCACCTGCGTTGGCAACTTCCTCTACGATGGCTTCTGCGACTCGACCTTTGTAGAAGCCATCTCTACCATCTCGAGCTAGCGCCTACCATGGTCGAAAAACCGATTACGTGACGATCTTGAAAATAGATCACGATCATCAGATAACCCCAATTACCTTCAAAGTGGACGCCATTTCTGGCAGTTTCATGACGTCACCAATCTTCGGTGCTTGACAGTCCTTCAGCAATTCGTGTCCAAACTTGTTTTGTGTCAGTTTGTGTTCGTTGCTCGCCCAAGAGTGACCGCACCATTCATAAACCGGAAATCCGTTTTCCGCCAAATTGATGGCAGGTTCCAGAAGCTCTTTCAAAGTGAACTGTCACCAAAAAAAGCGAACAAAAACTTAATGACAACGAACGTCTTAATTTTACAAACATGACAATTAAAATTGTCGGATTAACTTTTCAAAACCCTGTGATAATGTAGCTATCCAAATACCGAAATTGGAACAAGACAACCCACGACTGTTCCACGGGGTTCGGTACCAATTAACAGCCATTTTTTAAGAAACTTCGTGACATCGGCCATCTTTTTTCCTACTTGAACTGTTAACTTTTCAAAACTACAAAGACGGTATCTACTTGTAGTCATCAAAATATCGATTTTGGAAAACGACAATCCATGATCGTTCGACAAAATAGGGTTCAGTACCAATTAACAGCCATTTTGATTCCCTAAGAAACTTCGTGACATCAGTCATCCTAATTTCCCAAACTTGACATGTTAACTTATCAAACTGCAACGACAGTATCTGGTTATCAAAATACCGAGATTGAAACATGACAACCAATGATCGTTCGACACAACAGGGAATGTCCTTCTTGGTTGAAGCAAAACTTTAAATGTTAACTTTTCAAAACGCCAAAGATGGTATCTAATCATCATCAAAATACCGAAACTGGAACATGACTGTTTGACAAAACAAGAGGTTCGGCACCAATTTTCGGCCATTTTGAATCCCCCCGAGAGACGAGACAAGTGCTAGGAGCTTTCACCTTCCCAGATCCGAAGTCTTGTAAGATGTCGACGAGCGCACCGGGAGCTCCAGGAACATTGACAGCGAGGCCGTGCGTTGATGGAATGGGATTGGACGTGGCGAAGCCCTTCGATGTCACGAGATCCAAAGTGACTCGACATCCTGACCTTCCGCTTTGATAAATAAAAGATGGAGAAACCGTGTTAAACGAGGGTCTTACCATGACGCGCCGTACCACCAATCGCCAGGGACCTTCCGGCTTCAAAATCAAAAGGAACAAACATGGTTTCAAAATGAACACAGTAAACCCCTTTGACGTTGAAAATTACAAAATAGTCAGAAATGGTTACCACAAAAATCCTCGTTCAACGCGACTTGGTACAATCCCACAAGAACGTGGTAACATACAAAACAAATCGTGATCTTGGTGTAAACGAAGTATATCCCGATTTAGGCCGCTTCACTATAACGGCGCCACGACAATCGATAATTTTGTCGACAAAAATAAAATCGATATTATGTTTTAAAAAATTGCTACTACCCACTGCCACCACAACTTTCGACGCACGTGGACAGTGTTAAACCATGGCTAATAATATGTTGTACATGGCTAATAATTAAACATGACTAATAATAATTATTATTAGCCATGATTAAACAGCCTTTAACATCGGGATAAACATCTTTGGTCTCTTTGAAGAAAACAACTCATTTTAACGCGAGTTTTCACGTTATAACCAATACTACCCGTCAAAAATGACGGGAAAATTCGGTTTTTGTTTTCATTACGTAGTTCATTGTTTTAACTTATGTTGCACAACATTCGCTCATTTATTTTTTGTAACTCGTATTACTTTGCAATATTCGTTAGACTATCAATTCGGTATAAGTCTTAGCATTTTGACACACAGTACGGTGGCGCTACCATAGCTGGTGTGGAGAAAGAGCACTCTTGTCTTTTATTAGGTAGGATCATATTTTAATGCAGCTTAGCGATTTGTTTGTTTCCAGTGAAACACGAATATTTTGTTTTTTTTTATGTTCCTCCTAAACGTTTAACTTAACAGTAATTTCGTTTTATTCATCCAATACAATCAACCCAATATAAACATAGTACATTTAATATAGAAATATAGTATAATATAATACTAAAAAACGAGATGATTGACCTGGCGTAACATACGCCAGCTAGCGATTCCGTGGCTTTCATTGTTTACCCTGGTTGCTATAGTAAACCTGCGTGGATTTAGAAGGTGGGATCTACCTTAGAGAATTATATATATATAAGGATATCTAATGCAAAACCCTTAATTTCTCGCTTAACGTTCTCATAACACGACCCAATTACAGCTAAGTACATACACAACATCAACTGTTACGTAACACCCACAAATCTCGCTTAAATCACAGATTAACGACGTTCACGTGCACAGATTAAAATAGGAATCATATAAATTACAACGTTACATTTTTACCTGCCATTGATGGCGTTCACTCGTCGACTACTAGGGTCGTAAAACAGACAAAACGTATCACCCCCTAGACCGGAAGCCATAGGTTCCACGACATACAACGTAGCTGCCATACAAACAGCAGCGTCGGCTGCGTTACCACCTTGTTCCAACACACCTTATGAATGAATAAATTAATATGCAAAAAATAAATAAATAATCAATAAAATAATACATATGTGCATTTGGTAAACTTTGGGTTTAGGTTGGTGGGCGGAGTTTAGCTAAAATATTAACAAAAATGGAACATTTTAATGTTGTTGTATTTTCTAACTAGCCTAACCTGGTATCTACACCCATAGCACTAGGTTAGGTTAAGTAAAAACAACAACAACATTAAAATATCCCATTTATGTAAACGATATTTTACTTTAACTCCGCCCACCAACCTAAAACCTATAATTAGTTCACCGCACATTTTTGTAAAATACTTCTTGAAACCAGAATGGCATTACTATTCCTTGGTATTAAAATAAGAGACACCCATTTATCTTTCAACCCTCTCATCTGAGTGAGTGAGTTTGTGAGCGAGATGGGAATTAAACAATACTGCTATCTACAGTCGTTTATGAGAATATACTATTATACAGTTCAATGTAACCAAAAAACGCATATATCTATAAAATATTTTTATATGACAGTGTATAAAGAGTACACTTAAAAACATTTTTAATGTTCCGAGTACTTGTTAAGTAATGTTTTATATACTTTGTCCTAAACAAAAAAGATAAGAAGAAATTAAAATAACACATACGTAATCCATTTTGGGTCGCTATGGAATGATTACTCGCAATGGCGGACTTTACTCCCAAAATATTCGAACGATTCGATTGAAATTTAAACATATTTCGAACGACTTGTATGTTGAAGATGGTTTGTTGTGTATTAACAACTAATGCGTTGCACGTTTTGTTTTTAAGCACGAGCAGCACCAGACGATGATATAATTATTATGAGAGAGATCGATGATAAATACTAGGTGTTTCAAGGAAGAAAATATTCACTGTGAGAAAAAAACCAAAAATCAAAATTTACGTAAGAGATAAAAATGAAAAGTGATCAGCTGTCGGTGTCAATATCGTTGATTGGTCAAAGGAGTTGATATCAAGGCCGATGGCGGTCGTTAGGTGACATTCTTATCTCTCTCTCTCTCTCGAGTTCGTTAAACTTTGAATTAATATTTATTAACAAGAGTTATAGATTGTGTATCGATAAATAGAATTACAGTATATAGTAAAAAAAAACATTGAAAAATCAACATTTCCACCAAAAAAAAATATAAATCTCATTATATTTTAATATTATCAATATTTATTTTTATTTGAAATTATTCCAAACCAAAATGGATACGAACTAAAATAGTACAAGAGCAGTAAAACAATATAATACAGTATAATATAGACTCGAATCATAAAAATAAAAAATTATTTAATTAAATTATTTTATAAAATGATATTTTTAAAAAAATAATTAAATTAGTTTGAAAAATTAGTTAATTAAATTATTGGCCTAAAAAATTTCATACTTTGCCAAAAGAGACTAGGCACCGCACACAATGCCTGGATTATATGTACATTTTAACGCATGAACTATGTGAATCTATTTATTTATTTTTCAGAAAACAATCGATACAAACAAACAACAAAAACAAAACAAGAAAAAAACCAATGATATTTTAACTCATGATATTTTTAATCAACATGATTAAAAAGTAGGCGATTAAAGATTGAGTTAGATAACCAATAAAGTTGCTACGGTAATTTTTATTTTGAGGAGTAATTCTAAGTGCACACTTGATTAATAATGACCGGAATAACTAACCGCAATCGTGAAAAGTTGATAAGATAACTAAATATTCAATTTTGGGGGAAAAGTTTACTGCAGTGTATATCACTTTACAGTGTAGATATAAACTTTATTTTTAAGAAAATAAAAAGTGTATTCTATTTTTTAATCCGTTAAGTAGTTAAGTGACGAATAAAGACGAACGATTAAATAGTAAACAAGGAACGGATACATTATTAACGCACTGATGAATTGTTTACTCGACCCCCTTCTTATTTGCGTTTTATCTACCTTGAAGAAGATACTACTGTAAACAACCAAAACATTTGATGACTAAAAAATTTAGAAAAACAATAAAAATTTAGAAATTAAATAAACAGAATCTCGAACTATTTCTCAGTAGTCTAATTACAAATTTTCGTTTAAAAAAATTACACTATATGAATATTTACGTATAATTAGATTTCACTATGTGTGTCGATTAGCACGCCACCGTCTGATCGACCAGTGTGTCTGGTGGCGGAAGTGAACCAGGAGAAAGGAGGAGAATAAAAATAACTATTATAGCTGAAGAGAACTCTGTCGTTCACATTAATAAAAGTTAAATAAAATATACGGATACAACACACTATTTTTGTGTGTAT
>JAQIWH010005490.1:0-14545 GCA_034695005.1 Cryptops parisi | reverse complement strand
ATTTCAATATTGTAAATTAATAGTATAGTCTGTAAATGTGATGAGTATTGATCTGTCATATTTAAATTTATATTTAAGTCACCAGCAATTATAATAGATTTTTTCTTATGGGAATATTTTTGTAAAATATTTTGTAATAAATCAAGAAATTCAGGAATTGATGCTGAAGGAGGTCGATATATTCCAAAAATCAAAGATATCGTATATTCAATTAAAAAAAATAATTCAATTATTTTTTTCAAATTTTGATAGAAAACTTTTTAAGCATGTGAATTGCAGTTAATTTAATTTATTTACTATTTTTCTGTACTTTGATCTTAAAGTTTGCAAAAAGTTTTTGTTTGTTTAAATAATGATATGATGTTTCTGTAAAGATCTTCATTGATAAGGTGGGGGTTATATATTGTATTACCTTTTTGGTGGGGCCATTGCACCATTCTATAAGTTTTTCTTGTATTCAGAAGGTGGTAGTTTTTTTGTTATCAGTGTTTGTTAGATGTTTAAGACCCGTAGCAAACTAAGCGATTTTGTCGCATGCGATTGATCGCCATAGGGGTGTTTCTATGTTTTTTTAATGGACAGTCCAAAAATGAAGAAGAGCTTGAATTTAAGATCTTCATTTTTAGAACTGGCCATTAAAATAACATAGAAACACCCCCACGACGATCAATCGCATGCGACAAAATCGCATAGTTTGCTACGGGCCTAAGATACCTCCAGGTGAAATTATTGTCACCAGTATATACACGGTTTGCATTCCGGATGGCGTGTTTATAGATTTTATTATTGAGTTCAAGCTCATTCAGATTTGGTGAGGTTGAATGCATAATGAATTGTTGATAGGATTTATCTTAGTTAATTTTTAACTAGGATAAGTTTGGAGTCCACCAATTATTATTTTTTTTGGAACTTTTTATCATCTGTCCTTTTGATGATAGTTAGACCATTAGCTAAGAAACTATCATTGTATCATTATATACGAAACTATATACGGCCATTATATACGAAACTATCATTGATCGAGAACTATCTGTACTCAGCGCCATAATAGGAAGAGGATAGACAGTTCAATTTAAAGCACATTTTCTCAAAAGCAATGCGTTCCACGCAATAATTATTCGAATTAAAAATGTGCAAGTGGTCATTGGTTACATTATTTGTGGGGAAGTTTCAAAGTTTTGGCTTTAAAAAGAATATTTATCTAACGAGATGTTTTTAAAAACCCATTGTCTTTTCAGTGAAATGATCATTAAAATCGTTCGACTGAGATTAAACTTGAAATAAATGTAGAGCCCTTGATATAGAAAATGAACAGAAAATTTTATTACTATCCGATCGATAATACCAAACTTATCATACTCGAAAGAAATTAATAAACGACACAGTCATATAAAACCTCTCAATCACTCAGAACAAAGATCAAAATTCAACGATTAATACTCCACACAGTCAACGAGCAAATCAAACTCGCAAACATTACAAACTCGCAATCATTCAGAACAAAGGTTTGGAACAGCTTGCTAAGTGTTTTAAAATTCAACAAAGCTGGAAAAATAATGAATTAATTTCTTCATATTTGATTTGGCTTGATATTGCAGAAAAAGATTTCATACTCTGATTATAATAAAACTTAGTGAAACGAGGTTTTGGAAAACGAGAAATACGCTACCCAGAAAACTTCGCATTGAAGAGCAAAAAAATAAAATAACGTGGTGATGTTTTTATACGATATTAATCTGATCATGTTTATTTTTGTTCCATGCCCTCGAGTGCCTTAGGTGATAAAAAAAATTACACGGAAAAAACATAACCACCTCTTGGCTAACCATGCCATTCATAATAAAGAACTTCAGAGAGTAAGAGAAAAACGCGTAAAGAAAATGCTGATGAAGTATATTTTACTGTTTCGTGCACACACACAAAAAAACGCAAAGAAAAACGAATGAAGGAAGAAAAAAACACAAAGCGCTCGTAAAGAGATAGGTTTCTAGTGCAGTCAAGTCAATTTGCGTTTGTCCCAGGGAGAGATAAACGAAGATAATTGCTCGTCGGCGGAATGATATGGGAAAATAAAAACATCATCAAAGAGTCGTAACGTTAATGGCGAGAGATAAAAACCTATGCAAAAGAAAACAAGACCACCCACGAACGACACGCACACACAAGGAGCAAAAAGACGAACAAAGAAAACAATAAGCTGTCAGGATTACGCACCATTTTCTACCGTGGATTTTTCAACTACAGTAAGTCTTCGACTTACGCAGATACGAGGCTTCGTAGATATGCGATTGTGGTACAGTTCTTCAACTTGTACGACTGGCAACGTTCATTTTTGTTTGTTTCTACCTTCAGTTTTAAACGCCAAATGTCGCAAACTGAAATGTCTCTCCGACATTGTCGGAACAGTCATTTATCTGACGTCAACATCATGTAACCAAGCTATTCATATAGTAATTGGTTGATTGGTCGTGTTTCTTGCACTTCCGTGATAAAGGTTGGTCACGTGGTAGAGATATACTGACGTCAGAAAAATGACTCCTGACAATGTCGGAAAGACGTAACCGATCATGACATTTGGTTGTTAGTTAAATTTGGTTCGTGAATCTATGCAGTATTTATGGGAAGTAAACTGAAAACCTTAACTGTGTCTGAGAAACTAAAAATGAATATGAAACATGTGCAGTAATCCACGTAATCCTCGATTTATGCGAAGTTTACGTTCTGAAAAACTTTTCGCATACGTCGAAATTCACATAAAACTAAAACTACAGCTGAAAATTCCAACATAAAATTTGTGCCTTAAGTAGCATAACCCTATACATTGTGAACGTATACTTGTAGTCGTATATAATTGTCTTAAAATGTGAGCTTTGCTGCAAAGTGTAAATGCAATACTAAAAGCCAACTGATATTATTTTTTATAAACGATGGTATAAATTTTGCATATTATTTTATATATGTTGTTATTATATAAAAACCAAATTACATAAGCTTTCAATCACTTTGGCATAACCACCTAGAAGCATATTAGAAAACTTATCTCGTATATAACGAAAATACCGTTGCGTTTCTCTTACTTTTCACAATAGCGAAATCACGCACAGATCGAAGACTTTGTATTTGTATCAATACTAATAAGAACTCCTATCCTCGTAAAGCTGATTGTGTTTGAAATTGACTTCGTATAAAACCAATTAGACTTTAACAGTACCAAAAAAAAACAAACAAACAACAAGAAAAACCCCGACTATTAATGTATGAAACCGTGATTGTCACAGTAGAGTTATGTGACGAATGTGGATGAATGGGTATTGTTGTTGTTGTTTGTTAAGAGTGACACCGGTCGATTGGCTGTCACAAATGGCACAATAGTCTGCCATCGTTTATTATACACTTCCGTCATGTTGTGCGTTCGTTTTCCTGCCACCTTTGGTCACCTTTTCCCCTCAATCAAAAGCGCACCAAATGGCAGCCAAGAAACGTGCTTGGAGCATTTCCTGAAGGAAATGTCACCATCGCCGACAGGTTGACGAAAAACATGACGTTTGTGATCGAAACAATCTGGACAACCACAAAACGTTTTCTTTCCGAAATTCGTATTTTGTTTAGTCAGTAAACGTTTTTTAACTCACTTGGAAATGAAAACAAAGCAAAAAACTTGACGTTTTTTTAATTAAACTTGATTATATATAACCATCCGCTTCACGGTCAACTTTTTAATTACGTTAATGTTAATTTTCTCATCTATGGGTATCCGAAGTTTGAAGGCCACGTTAATAATTTTTTTCATTAAACGTGATCAAGAGATGATCTCCTATATTTTGTATAATTTCTTCATTTGTAATGTCTCTCGAGACGAAAATGTATTAAATGAATAAAAATAAATTATTTGCAATGCTATTTTAGTTAATGAACACTTTTACAAAGTATTGTTTCTACTAATTATTATAAGAATGACTTTATGAATCCCCGATGTCTTCTTCTTTGTTAACAAATTTATCAATCGCTTTGAATTTTTTAAAAAAATTGATTCTCGATTCATGCGAATTTCCTATACATTTTGCTAATTTTCGACGACAGAAATCGTCTTAGATGATCGTTGTACGCAAAACATTTTGTATTATGCGATTTCGTGTACAGGTAAATGTAGGGGTTCGAGTAGATGCATGAGTTTGGGTGAGTAATACCATGCAATAATCATTAGTAGAGTCAAAAAATTGAAGGGCAATATAATGATAAGCCACAATTTTGGCTTATCATAATTGTTCAGAAGAGCATTTTTTTTCTGGTGAGAAACTCCAGTACAAAGTTGAGTACCATACTGAACAACAAAGTAATTTTCCATATTCTGGAAATCCAGAAACCTGTAAAGAAACTAGCTAAAAACAGTACTTAGAAACAGTTTGATGTAAAATGTCATGTTTGGAAAATAATGTGGCTTATCACTATATTGTCCGAAGCCCTTCTACTATATAAAGATTCTTTCATTTTAATTTACTAATAAAGTGAGTTTATTGTTTACATAATTACTAGTGAATATGAAGTATATTGTTTTATAGAAAATAACAATATAATTTTCTTGAAATTAGGTTCATTGTAGTTTAAAACGAAATAATCCTTCTAACTAATAAAACGCTTGAAATGTCACTCACTTTCTCTCTCTGTCTCCTATGCGCCAGCGCCACCAGTAAGTTAGTGGTGGCCGCTTGCTCAACTTCGTTATCTGTGCTACCATCTGCTCTACCATGCTGTAACGCGAGCAACGCGAGCGCTGCGCGAGCGGAAGAATTGTTGTAAAACGCTATGTTTGCGTTAACAAAGGCTTAACTGACATTTTCTGATTAACTGGCATTTTCTGATTAACTGATTAACATTTTCTGATTAGTTTCTCATTCCCGTCATTATGACGGGCTTATCAACTACTAGTCATTAATAAATACTATAAAAAAACGAAACCTTTTTCCAAACAAGTACAGTATAACGTATTTTATAAGTATCCACAAAATTAAACAATATTTTCTAGCCTGATAATAGCACCAAGACAAAAGACCTTTCGCAACTCAATTTCCTCATTTTACCCCAGCCGAGATCCCCCTTTTCGAATCATGGCGGAATGCGTTTTTTCTTCCTTTATTCAAGTATTGGGTTTTCCAGCTCATATATTAGAGAGGAGGACAGGAAATAAAATTGCTGTTGTCGCAACAAAAGCTGAGTCGCTTTTTCCGCTAGGTCGTTTGTCTTATAGACACGTCACTGGAGCTTTTCATCGCCACCTTTGCAAGCTGCTGTCAACAAGAAGGGGGAAAGGTTTAATGGAAAGCCAGGTGTGGAATGGGATGTTTTGAAACTTACTCCACCATACTTCTATTTTTTTTTCTCCTGTACATCTAAAACTGTCACTTAGTGTCTTTGAACCAAAAACAGAAACGACGAAACCAATGTTACACTACAGCTGACAAAGCGTTTCCGTTCTTCTCACCAAAATGCGAGGTTTCAAAAAGTTAGGCCTGGTTTCATTTTCGACGCTTTGAGCATAGTTTTGGAAATATGAAATCCTTATAATGGAGAAAAAGGGTGGAAAAAGTTGAAATGGACATTTCCATGATAAGCATCTCGTGACGTGCGTGTGACAAGTGGTGACGCGAAACGAGTGACATTCAATTACACATCCTTTCCTAGACCAACGCATTTTGCTGGAATCAAATGCTAGTTTTCTATTATTAGACTAGTGTCAACCAGTAAGTGAAATAAACGATCCATTTTCATATAGACCCAGAGTAGAACTGGCAAGTTCTGGTTTTAAAACTTGTTTCGTATCCGAGACAAGATAATTTAAAAACCTTCGTTTAAGAACAGAACACGATCTGAGCGACTTTTTTGTGTATAAACGACCCTGTATAAACGGAAAGTTTCAACAATCGGACAAATGAAAAATACTTTATAGAAACATATAAATACTAGAAGTGATCCGTCAATGATAACGGGAAAATATGTTTATTTGATTTATTTTTACTTAATCTCATTGGTTACTATTTACATTCGTGTTGTTATTGTAACATACGTACCTCTCACGGAGATATACAGTTTATGTAAGAACACATTGTTGTAATGTTATTTAAACTTATTTACTGTTTACATTCTATTGTTATTTAGGCAGCTTATTGTTATAATTTGATTTCATCTCATTATTTATACTCGTGTTGTTGTGGTAACAGTGACGTCAGAGCGCTCCAGAGACACTCAGATACATAAATATAGATTTTTATTAGTATTATTAAAATGCATACCCCCAAATGCATCTCCAAAATGTAATACATGTTTAAAACGGATACAATTTTTTAAAAAAATGACGTTGACAGTCGCTAGTTTCTTATTCATGCCTGTTACCTCGCTGCAGTGATCAACTAGCGATAAATGGATTGTCAACTGAATATGGAAACACTCGTGCCATGTGTGTGTGAGCAAAATAAATGATGACACACAACATTGCGAAACCTGTAAAATGGTTTCCTGGGAATTTTTTCACCTGGACGTGAAACTTGTACTCTTTCGCTTTCCGGGTCAAAATTTCACGACCCTTAAAAAAGATAACAGATCGATAAGAGGGCGTGACCCAGTGTTTTCTTTCCACACGTTTTCCTCCATCTTTATATTTTAAAAGTAAATTCCAAAATTCCTTCATATACGAAAATCTATCTAGGCTACACCCCATGCATACGACGTTTCTTAAATTTTGTTTGTTAGAATAATTATAATTGTATGGTAACTGTTCCTAAATACTGTACATCTGATGTACATGCAAAATCACATATTGAATAAAGTATTTTATGAAGGTTGAACGTGCAATTTTATTCCTGTTCTGTTTTTCAGGATTTGAGAAATACAACTTTGATAAATAAATAAATATATTTATAAATCGAAATAAATTTAGATAAAATTGTGTTCAAAGATGTATTTAGGTATTTGAAATACTTCACGTTTAAAAAGAGAAAAATAAAATACTAGTCGTTTAAAATACAGTAAATGGTCGCTTAATGTTACCAATCTTAATTAGGAGTGTTTGAGTAATGAAAACTCAAAAAGTAACTCTTCCAATTTAAATTTAAATATTATTCATACTTCTTTTATATGAACACTCGAGCAACATCAGCAGGACTTCAGCATATTGAACAACCAAAAAACCTTGTAGACAATGAGCAATGTAGTGATCAAGAAACCTGCTTTTAATGATAAAAAACCGTAATTTAAACACAAATTCAATAATTTTACAATTTTACAATTGTAAAAAATAAAATGTTTTATACATATACAGTCGAACTTCAAATACAATCCGTTCCAACTTTCAAGTTTTTCGATTTTTGAGTTACATTTCCCCATAAAAAAACCATGTCCTATTAGACGTGGAATGACCACTAAAAAAATTTTATCCACATTCAGAAAAAAAAAACAAAAACTTCGATGTTATAAATTCCTTCAATTACACCATTCTAATAAATCAAACACACCCGATTTTTATTTTTCCAACCAATTTTCTTTTTCAAATCAACCCATCTGAAAATAACATCCTCCAAAACACATTCGTTCCAATCAGATCGCACCTGAATCTTGTCTAGCAAATCCTTCCAATTGGATCTTCAACCACATTCGAAATCCACGAATTTCCTTCCAATCCCATTCTTTCTTTACCTTCCGTTACACGCTAAGAACTCCCCAACAAAGCATTAACAAGAGGAAGAAAAAAACCCACGTTAACAACAGCAACAACAAGGTAAAAAAAATGAAACAGAAATAAAATGAAACGTAGCAGCAAAAAGGAAAAGAAACATAACATCCTCTACAACATCACTGAGTTATATTGATCCGTAGAATGCTGTGAAAGACAACAACCATAAATCACTTCCCGTATCCTCGGTTTTCTTTTCTAGTTAGTTTTTTCTTCTCAAATCCGTCAGACTAACATTTTTTTAGTAGAATAATACAACAAAAAATTGTGGGAAAGTAGAAAAGAAAACTGAAGAAAACAAGCATGAAAAATCCTTGTGTAGAAGTCTTAGATTAGCAATAATCTATGGTTTTGTTTATTCTTTCCAATCAAATAAATAATTTGTTAACTATTTTACTTTTTTTTCTTTAAAAATTACATTCTGCGTGATTACGACAAATATAGGGTGTCCGAAAAACAGAACTCCAAAGTTTTAAACTAAATTTACTTTCATGTATTTTCTATTTGGACCACCATTGATGGTGTTTTGAGCAGCTTTGTGAAGCTGAACATTCAAGTTTTTTAGTTCAATTGGTTACCACCAGATTGTAACACTAACAAACTTCAATTGTACGCATACAACGCAATTGGAAGGGGTAAAAGAAAGAAGAGGAGGAAAAGTCCTTTTACTACACCTGGGATGTGACGTCGTTAAAAAATATTTTTATACATATTAACAAATTATATATTGATAATACAGTATAATAATAAACCGCCACCTCCGCTTTTCGCTACGAAAGTGCGCACAACAAATCTTCCTTCCCATACTTTACACGTTAAATTTCCGCAATAAAACGCCACTCCGCTGTACACCAGACCCTTTAATTATTTGATGATTATATTCAGTGAAAAATGCAAAAACTGCACCAGCCTGAAACGTTATACTCAATGCCTCTTGTCACTAAAAGGGATTATCATTTTAATAATTTCTATAGAAAATAAAAGTACTTCAAACATTAACTAGATGTTTAACAAAATAAATTTTTTTTTTATAACACTTTGGGTGTTTCGTGAAATCACGTACTTCACAATTTAATGAATTTTATGAAATAACGGATTTCTCACCTTGAGCATTATGATGATGGAATATTATAGCTTGAATGTTATTTTATATCAAATTGAAACTATCAAATTAAAAACAAAGCTTTTCAAACTTTCATTCCTTGATTCTAGTCCTTAAAAATGACAATAACCACGTTTCGTTTCAAACGTCATCTACTGCTCCAAAATATCGTTTAAAAAAATCGATAAACAAAAATTTGCTTATGATTTTTTTGTTACAACCCATACCGTGTTTTCGTGTTACCTTTCACGGCATTTTTTATATTATCTTTTCGGATAAGTGTCATTTCGTTAACGCAAACACCAAGATGAGAGAATGACAAAAAAGACTGTCAAAACAGAACACTGTCAACGAGGTAAAATGTTGAAAAAAAAACAGAGAGAAGTGACACTAGAAAGAAGTGAAAAAACTCGACAGCATGACAACGATGGAGGCCAAAATAGCTTCCATATCGATTGAAAGACACCCTAGTTTTTTTTTGCAAAGGAAGCACAGTCAACGAAGCAGAGCATCTCCACACTAGCAAAGAGTGAGAGAAAAGAGAGCCCTAATGAAGCCTTCAGCGAAGCATCTCCTTGTTTGTTTTCACTCCTTTTTTATCCACCACAGAAACGGTGTCTCGACTTTTGCCATGTATGTATCTATATAGGTATGTATAGAAAAGCACAAACACCGGGAGTTGCTCTTTTAATTTATTCACAACGTCTTCTTCCGGCTGAGATCGCATCTCGTCCGGTTAGTGCTCAACCTTTCTTTCCGCCATTCTTCTTTTTCTTCTTCTTTATCATCTTCCTCCTTCTTGTTCTCTATCTTTCTTCCTCCTTTTTCACCTGTGAAATTATCGCCGGAACTGGTGCAAAATGGAGGGCCACCAGAGAGATAAAAAGAAACGAGAATGAAAAAAAGAAGACACTTCCCGGGTGCATCAATTAGTGTTTTCCTCTCCTTCAAGGGAAAATGTAATAAAGAAACAACCTGGTTTCTTCCACCCCCTTAGAAAGTTCAACTCTATCACAACCGAACAATGAAATCTCTCGACACAAAAAAAACTTAAACCTCAGCGGAAAAAAATAAATAAATCAGCGTTGTTCTAAAAAAAAAGGGGGGGGGGGGACAAACAAGCAAAATAAGAGATGAGACGTGGAAAACAAACACGTGAAGAAAATATACAATACGTAAAACATTTTTCAACTGGGTGTAGAAAATACAGGGTGTACACAAATTCTGTTTACTATTTCAAAGATTTTTGGTTAATTGAAAAAAATAGAATTTGATGAGATAATTTGATCAAATTTGTTAAATATATTAAATGATTAAGTTTTTATTAACATTAAAAAAAAATAAACAATAAACAAAAGTGGTTACTCTTCAAGAAATGTCTAGACATCGAATAACGTCTTGCTATGCATCAAATGGTGCCACGTGTAGAATTTTAAGACTATTTTCACCCCATTTTCTACTTCACTTATTGTCCGATAGATGACACTAATATCAGTAATGCTATATACCTATGACACATTACTTCCATTTTTTAGTTATATTTGCACTCCAACATGTTTGAAAAGTTTGTAACATTATATAAGAAATTTCAAAGATTTATCATTTAAAAGTATTTCTTGCAATGTTGATAAAAAACATTAATAATAACTTATTATTTGTAACAAATTTGACCATTAATTTTTAATAAAATTTTGAAACCGTACAACGACACTCCTGAACAGCCTTCACTCAAAATTCTCTTTAAGGAAGTTCACATAAAATTTATTGTTAAAAGAGATCGCTAAGGGGGTGTCAAATAATTGCAGGAAAAGTAAACGAACTAGTTATTGGAGTATTAATATATCTAAACACACATTACACGGTATTCTATAACACATTCTCTTCTTAAAAATAATCTCTTTTTTTCAAAAACCATCTCAACAAGTCTGTTGTTGTATGAATGCCAGCATATTAGTCTGGAATTGCAAATATATGAACTAAAAACCCGCATTGTAAAGGTACATCCAAATATAAAAATCAAATAAAGAAACCCTGATTTGCTTCAAAATGCTTTTTGAAATGCAATAAAAAGGTTTAACAGTTACCAACACAAGGTGGTCTTAAATCGTTACAAAACTTAAAAGAACACCAAGTATTAAGATAATACGTAAGAAACATTTTCTTGGTATGATACATAACACATAACTTGAAAATCGGAAAAACTTTGAAACCATATTTGTGACTTGTGTTTTAATGAACATTAATTTAAAAATATATGATATCAATGTCTTGGACTTTGTATTTCAAACTCTATATTTTGATACCGTACACATTTCAGTGGTACCATTCAAGAATGTACCTAGATTTTTCGTCATTTTGTCAACTACACTTTGTAAAAAAAAAGAGTTACAATTCAATACGGTAACACTAACGATTAACGAATATATAATATCAGAATGATACAAAAACTCCTTTATATTATACACATTTGTATGACGACAGTAGTTGACATCTGACACTCTAGAACTTTGCAACTACAATCTACTGTAAATTAAATTTTAATTTCTGCACCCTGAATAACATATTTAAATCCCTACTGATATATAAATGCGAAAGTCTGTCTGTATGTTTGTAACTCCACCACACAATAACTACTGATCCGATTGACTTGATTATTTTTGTCAGCATATTAGACGTCCCAGCTAACATAGTAAGTAAGTTTTATCTAGATTGAATATACGCTTCGATAACTAATCTCGGATAATTACGATATTCTTATAAGCTTCGTGCTGCGGGCAGCAGTGTGGAGAGGGTGTTGCGCCTGCGCATGACGTATCATAATAGTGAAATGTCATGGTCCGCGCGCGATGGTTAAAAACAGCATCGGGTGCGAGCGCGAGTTTGCACTCCACACTCTGGATCTGGATTTAATAAACTTTCGGTTGAACCCAAGCTTTTTTGATTCCCGTTTTAATTGTTTAATTGTAAAACGACCGCGAGCGAAGCCGCGGGTACCGCTAGTATACAATAAGGAGAAAACAAAAAACTTCATTTCCTTATTGACGAGGTGCACGCATCCAGCAAACTCTCGACGATTCGCCTTCTTTTCAAAGCCTTTTTCAACATAAAAGAACACACAAAAATAACAGCAACACAATAAGTTAATAAAGGGATCATATGCATCATTTTTTGTTGATTATGTACGATTCCTATATTTATTTTGTCCCTATGAGACGTAAATATTCAAATTAAAATAAACATTAACTAATTTTGATGGAATAATTCAACAATTTAGCTAAAAATTTCATCATATCGTCAACTACGTAAACACTTTGTGAAACGCGTTACAATTTAACACAGGGTTCCCTTCTAAGCCAACCTTGGCACTCCAGTTACACATAACTGTCATCATTCACAACACTCACTCCGGGTTAATCACAGCCATCCCTTTAAGCAATTTTAAGATCCATCTAACCCCCCACCTCCCTTCACTTTCAATTGGCCCCCCATATGTACTTGCACTCGATAGATTTAATAATTCTCCCCCACCTCCCCCCGTTTGCCTTTCTAGACGTACAATATGACCATGTAGGTGAGAGATCAAGCAGCCAATGAAGCGCAATCCCGATCGCCCGCAGTCATTATTAACGTGTAAATGACGTCGAATATTACACGACCGAAGTGGACTTGGAAAATTAAAATTCTGCCAAATTAAATCGATACGGCCCATTATGTAGCACTTTCCCCCACCTGCTCTTTTCGAACGTTTAATGTATGGCCACTCGGTATGCGCCGCAACTGGGGTAAAGAGGACTACCAACCCCCTACCGTTAGCCCCAAAGCGTCAATCGATAGACAACCCAAATGCCATACGTTTAATGCCTGTGGCTACCTCTCACAGCCAAAATGTTTCATTTTGCCAACCGACAAAATTTGGCGAAAAATCGCACACACACACCTACTTAAACACATCGTATACCAAAATAATACGTTTTTAATCAATTTGCAAAATAAGATACAGTAGTTTAAGAACTTTTTAATACCCACTTTTTTGAAAAGTGAAAAATTCTCATGATATACTGGGTGGGTCAAAGTTGCTCTTGTTTAAAAATGTGTGAATTGTTTGAGCTACGTGGTCGAATAAAAAACTGAATAAAGATCATTTCATGCTCTTTCCAAAAATGTATGATGTTATGTTTTTACTGTTATTTGTAGCAAACACAATAATGAATTGCATATATCGGGTGCGCCAAACTTTTTTATCTCTATTTATAAATGTGAATATCTCTTGAATGGTTTGAAGTCCAGAAGCCCTTGAATGGTCCAGTTAATTCTGAGATTTTGTCACACGAATGATCTGCTTTTTTTCGAAAAAATGTTTGCTGACTATATACCTACATTTTAAACTATTTTAAGCCGCCACATTGTTATACACAAAGATAATGCTTTTTTGCGATATACTGTATTGTATAGTTTACTACTTACTTATAGTATACCAATACCGCGAGGTTAGTAAAACTGATTCATCCAATTCATCCAACACTTAACATTTCAGCCAAAAATATATTTCCACATATTTGTTTGAAATACCTATTATATCTATTTAAACTTTTAAATTTACTAATTGTTCATTTAATGATTGTTAAAGTAACATTCATAAACTTTTTTCAAATAAATGTATTGACTCATACAAATGACTTCGGCAAGGATGAGGTTGTAAAAGAGGTTATCAAAACCGCAGGTTTTTTACTTCTTGTTATTCTTTCTCTTACTTTTTGCATCGTACAAACTGTCAAATTCTGCAAAACAAAGCGAATTTGGTTCAAATTGTTTAATTTCAAAACTTTCAAATTTATTCAAAGTGAAGTTAAAGAAAAGTGGCTAAAACACAGGGTGTACTACTGTTGTTTTATGAGGCTCCAACTTTGGAAATTTACTGATATTCAACGTTTATTTTCTATCGTATTATCTTAAATAAATGTTGACTTGTAAAAAAAAAAAAAAACTAATTTGTATACTTTAAAATCAATCATTTTGCTGGTTTAAAGCAAACATTTTGTTTATTGTAGGCTATTAAATTTTTGTATCTCATTATACAGCCATGTTTCGAGAAATGATATTCCTCATCTTCAGGTTTATTATAGCCAATTATTCTTATAATCAGTATTTTGGGCAATATTTTATATTCAGATCACTGCAACAACAAAATGTTAAAACTAACCTTTAGTTAAAGTTTCACTAGAGAAGCTCGATATTCCATTAAAATTTTAACCTAAGGTTAATCGGTCGTTACGCATGTTGACTACATAAATCTCTTGGCACAGTAACAACAAATCCAACTGTAATACGTTAACCTTAGGTTAACTTCAACCTCAGGTTGTTTAACTGAAGTTAACTAACGTTGGTGCAATTTAATTTACAAAGTTTAAGTTAAACACTTAACCCAGTTCGATGTTTTTATACTCTTTATATTAGCTTCACTTGAGTGAGTTTGTGAGTGAGCGAGAACAGAATGGAACTTATACTGTCATCTACAGTCGTTTATGAGAATATACTGTATAGTCCAATGTACCAATATACGCATAAAACGAGAACCGCATAAACCAAATGTGAAATACACAGGGTTTCCGTAAGTACGTACTTAAGTACAAGTACAAGTACTTCCTGAATAGGTACTTTAAAGTGCTTTAAAATACAAGTACCAAGTACGGCTCAATAAATGTACTTAAGGCCAAGTACCA
>JAQIWH010005489.1:0-14549 GCA_034695005.1 Cryptops parisi | reverse complement strand
AAAAGTAGGCCCCTCTAAAATCGTAGGCCCATGCCAAATGGCATCACTGGCCTACCCTCTGCTCGGCCCTGGGTGTACCTTCACACTGACAGGTCTACATAATGTGTGTCTATATCACTTTATTTTTTATTTTCTATTCACGAGTGAAACTTATTTTTGGATATCGCCTCGTATATCCAAGTAATTTTGAAAGTTAGTTGAACTTGAAGGTCACGCAGAGGTGGAAAAAGAAACATGAGCACGAAGCGTTTAAAAAGGAAAAAGAAAAAATGGTGTTCACCTAAATTTATCGAAGCGAGCCGGGTCGGCGTCGAACATTTTCCTCATGTTTAAATTCTTCCCTGTTTGATTGTAATAGTCTTGAAGTCGTTTCCAAGTTGGTTCGTCGGTGAGCACCATTTTCGGTGGCTCGGACGACACGGACATTCCTCGAGTCAACATGTTGATTAGCGCTGGACAGCTGACGACGCGACACGACAACGAGAGCGAAGTTGACCGTACTGCTGCTGCTGCTGCTTATTAAGTGGAACAGGAGCTGGCGTGTCGTCTAGTAGCAGGACAAATCCTCTAAACAACAGATTTAGGAAAAAAAAATGTAGCGAGTATGTGATATTTTTTTGAACATTTATTCTTATCGGTATTTTTTTGTGTGTCGTTTTTGTTGATACACCGATTAGTTATATTTTATTTGCATTTTGGTTTTGTTCTTTCGCAGGAAAAAAAAACATGCGACAAAGTTGCAAAGGATGACACACCCATTTCAAGAAGAAACTGAAATAGTGACATTGCAAATAAAAATGCTATGTTTAATTCCTAGTACTGCTATAGGTGCTTGTTGTTTTTGTTTTATCTTTTTCTTTTGAATGTTGTTGGCAATCGCGCTGTAATTAGTTGTTTTATTGGACCCTTGTCGCATTGGTTTGTGGGAATGGCGCTCAATTTAAACTTTTTGTTTTGCTATTTTACTGTACTTTGGAAGAGCTACAAAAAAAGAGTTTCTTTTCTTATTTGATATACAGTATTAAACAAATTTAATTTTTTATTTATGTTTAATTGTTTTCATTAAACATTTAAAATTGTTGATTTTGTTTCCCGAGTTTAGTCTAAATCACATAATCGATGCAATTTGAAGAGAGTTTAAATTTGGCGCCAAGTGACGTCATTTAAGACTCGAAGGTGACAGACTGACAGCAAAAACGTCACCACGAGCACATCCTGACTCTGAGCACATGTCACACGTGGATAATCATGAAGATGTTTTCGAGACGAAACTTTTTCGTTAGTCTTGTATTTTATTTTTTTACACATATACTGCCATTGTATGCTAGCTAATGGGGTTGTTGTTGTTTTTAACTAACTAGAGTCTATGCTAAAATAACTTAAAATATCTTGGAATCTATGGGTGGGTATAATACCCCCTACCTTTAGTGTATTCTAATATTAATCCAAGGAAGGTTGGATTAACTAACCTAACCTTTAATGTCGAAAGAGAGGCCTTGTAACCTGGATCAATATTAAACAATTATCTAATCTACTATGTCTAATGTTTTTACCATTTTGTTTATTAATATTTTTCACTCTTGTTTATTTATTCATTTTTCAGAAAAAACTAGCCTCGTTTTGTGCCATTGGAACAGGTGGAGTAGGCATGTTCTGCACCATCGGTTTCTTTGCCAACAACGAGAAGTTCCATCGTCAGTTGGTGATGCCGCTGGTCCAACGTATCGATCCCGAAGTGGCTCATCGACTGGCTGTACAAGTTGTCGGAAAACGATGGGTCGTAGGTTCACGTTACAAAGATCCACCATCGCTTGTAAGTTGATCGCGTGAATATGACGTGAGGAATGCGCAACGCGCGTACATTGTTCATAAATTTGTTTGTTTTCGGTAGGAAATTGAGTTGTGGGGGAAGAAGTTCCCCAATCCTGTCGGACTTGCTGCGGGCTTCGATAAAGACGGGGAAGCGTTATCTGGACTCGGTCGATTGGGTTTCGGATTTGTAGAAGTTGGTTCGGTGACGCCACTTCCACAGGATGGTAATCCTCGTCCGCGGTTGTTTCGTCTGCTTGAAGATTGTGCTATTGTCAACAGGTACAGTTTTTGAAGCATCTCAAAATGATACTTTTTATATTAGCTTCACTTGTGAGTGAGTTGTGAGTTTCCATATACAAACACAAGACGACTCGATGGATATTAATGATTCGTCTTAGTCTAGTGACACTGACTATATGGCGTCAATGAAAATCCAATATGGCAGATGCTACATGCCATATATCTATTATTCTTTAGAGTCTCTTACAATCTAAATCTGGATTTTGATGAATGAGGTGTCCATGGATTTGTCTTAGTCTCACGAGAGTGTCGCTGCTTATACGCGGTTCATTAAAAATTAATATGGCGGATGCTATATACCAGTATATAAAAAGCATGCTTAAAAAGCATTTTTACTGTACTTGTTTATTGACAAGATATTATGTTTGTCATAGATATGGGTTTAACAGCGCTGGCCACGCTGTTGTCTACAATAGAGTGAAACAGTTTTACGACAAAGAGAGGCGTAGAAACGAAATTGTAGGCATCAACTTGGGTAAGAACAAACTTTCCACCGATGCTGTTAAGGATTACGTGGCTGGCGTTAAGACGTTCGGACCTTTGGCTGATTATCTTGTGATCAACGTTTCCAGTCCCAACACACCCGGTTTGAGAAACTTCCAGCAAACAGCTCAGCTTGATATTCTTTTGACGGCAGTGAGTTTCCGATTGATTGACATCTTATTTGCGTCAATAGTCTTGTGCGTTTTAGTGCATGTATCGAATTTGCATTGTAGGTCCATCAAGCTCGTGACACACTGTCGAGAAACGACAAGCCACCCATCCTAGTGAAGCTGGCTCCTGACTTTGATGAAAACGAAAAGAAAGAGTTGGCGTTGCATTTGCTGAAAATGAAACGTAAAGTACGTAATTATCTCTAAATAACGTAAATCTTTTTCATCACATTGAAACTCATTATTTTGTCATTATTATTATCAGGGTTGTTTGATTTAAATCAGCTTGATTTAAATTGTGATTAAAATCAAGTGATTTTTGTTAAAAAATCATTATGGTGAACATTGTTTTTGCATATGGATTGCATTGGATTTCATGCACTGCGTTAATACACAAAAGTTAAAAAATGAGGCATTTTTCACTGTATAATGGCTAAAGAAATGTTTTTGGCACTAATGACCTTATATATTCAGTTTGGCCGGATAGTACCTAAAAAAAATATTTGAATAAATAATTAAAGATCTTATATTTCACTTTTGATCGTTTTTGAGTTAAGAAGCTCTGAAAAATTATATGTGCATTGCCGATTCCAAATATTTTATTTTCTAAACTCAAAACTTATTATTTTTCACTGTAAAGTACTCTCAACAACCGCATTTATATGCAAATTCAATGGTCAAATGAACAAAACTTTTCCTGAGAAATTGTATTTCATGAACTTAAGACGTTTTGAAACAGTCTTTAAGATGATTTGCTCTTCACGTTCCATTCATTAAAAATCAAGATGTGATTTAACAATTGATTTTTCCAAACGGAAAATGTCTTATAGATTTGCTTAAATGATATAATATAATAAAAATCAAAAAAATCCGATTTTTATTTATTTTATTTTTTAAATCATGATTTTTTTTCCAACCCTGATTATTATTGTGCATTGAAGAAGCAAATTGATGGGGTGATTATCAGTAACACGACAACTCAACGGTCGGCCAATTTGCAAAGCTCCCATCGGACGGAAACCGGCGGTCTTAGTGGGAAACCTCTTCGAGAACCCTCCACTTTGTTTGTCAAAGAAATGTATTGTCTCACCAAAGGTATCCGTCATTTTTAAATAACCATGACATTATTTTGTTTGTTTTATTTTCACTCAATGATGCATTCGTTATTGAATCAGGAGAAGTTCCCATTGTGGGTGTTGGAGGTGTGGATTCCGGTGCCAGCGCGTATGAAAAGATACGTGCCGGAGCGTCGCTCGTTCAACTGTATTCCGTTCTTGCGTACGAAGGCTTTCCGGTTGTGACCAGAATCAAGCGGGAACTTCAAGAACTTCTGGAGTGAGTAACAAATCCCGTTATTTTTTTAATTAGCTCAAGCCTGAGCAGATGATGACACTGGTCATTTCTTACTAGGATTGATTTATCGCTAGTAAAATAGATTGTTTAAGTTTTGGTACTTTTCTGTTAACCGAGAGGCTACTTGTGGCACTTATTTTTTTATTAAACGATGACAAATTATTAAATGTTGTGCAGAAAAGTACCAATTTATCTTACTGACCAGGTAGACTTTTTCTACATTTCTATGATGTTTCGCTTTTCTTCTATAGACTTTGTCAGCTAAAAGAAAGGTAGGATAAATGGAATGTTGAATTGTTTACACAGCATGTGTGTGGTTACAGATGAGTGTGTATATAGTTCCTCCGTTTCTCTTGTTTTTCCTGTCTCCTATTTTTTTCATAACTGACAATGCCAAGATGGAGGTGAAACATCGTAGTGGTGTCAAAAACCAGGTCGGTCAGGTGAAATAATATCTTTTACTAGTTATAAATGATGTCTTTATTAATAAATAAACAAATGAATTAATAAACAAATAAAAATGAATGACAAAAATGACATTTGGGTTAGGAGTCTAGCACAATTACCAAGGCACCAATCTAGCCCACACATGGAAATTTGCAAAACTCAGTAAACCAAAAGTAGTAACATGAGTAAATAATAGAGTGCGATTGCAACCAAAATCAAATCGGTTGTTTGGGAACCACTTTTGAGTAACTTGTGCAAGTTTCAAGTAAATCTACTAAAATGTTCGCGATTTATCGCAACATCCACACACACACACATGCCATTCCGCCCTACTTCTCAAAACATAGACCTCACTACGTTCGGTCATATAGCAATGCACAGTAATTGAAATGTGAACAGTTAGTGCATAAATTTTTATATTTCGAAATCCGAAGTTACAGTGAATTGTAATACATTTAATTTATAAAACATAAAAATTTATTATTAACATTTCAAAAACAACATTTTAAAACAATTTTAAAATTTTGACTTGTCGTTTTACATTGTTGATACCTTTGTACCTTTTTTGCACCATTACTAAATTTTTTTTGGAATTACCCTTAACTGCTGGCACGTACGTGTACCAACAGTTGGGAACTGCTGCACTACATAAACAAGATTTGCTGATTTATTGATCCTGCATGCTTTATTTTGTTATTTGTTTGTTCCAAAATGTATTACAAAGTTAACAATTTTCAAGTAAGACATTTTTTTTGGTTCATGTACAAACATTGTTAAAAGATAAAGTACAGTAATAACATCAAGGATCCTGTGCGCCAACGGCACATGGCCTTTTATAGAGCGGCACCAGTATCTCAAGTCTACCGTATTTTCGCAAACATAAGATGCACTTAAATATAAGATGCGACTTTGAGGGGTTTGGGTAAAAATTGAATTATATAATACACACACATGAGATACCTAGGAAACAGCTTACTGAACAATGAAACCTATGCTGTGATTGGCTCTAATGTAATGTGTTTTGTAATAAAGAGTAGACACTGGTGGATACTAGACCACAAATAACACACTCATAAATATATTTTTTAATATTTTACTCTGTAATATAATGAATAAAGATTTTTTTATTGTATCTAACTGTTTTATTATAATTTATATAAGATGTTCACAAATATACAAAGTAGACACAGCTAAAGAGCGCCTTGTGTTAAATGATGTATTAAGATGCATCTTATATTCGCGAAAATACGGTACTCTGGATTTTTTAAATAACTTTAGATCAGTGGCTCCTAAACATACTTGACTCACCACCTCGTTTCAAAAATATGTTTTTTTATCCTCTTCCTTGGGAATGTACTCTAATCTACATAATCTCTATCTCAACATTCTTAACTAAAGCATTAACTTTGTCTGTAATATTTCAATAATGTATGTAACTGTGTGCATAATATTTTAATTTCTAAAACCTAGTTTTGAAATGAAACTGAAATTTTAAAGCCATTTATTGAAATTAACAAAAAAATATAAATTTTGCACATAAGTATACAGGGTGAGGCAAACGTCTGGTCACAATTAAATATCGCGAACACCTTTAGTAATATGAAAATTCTGATTGAACTGTATGTACAGTAGGTAATGCATATACAATGATTACTGGAAATGACCTTGAAAACTCATTTTCAAGGTCATCCAATTATTAATTTTTTTTAATATCCATCTCACATGTGACTTAAAAAGATGAAGGTATTGACGAAATAATGCCAACGCATCAAACAGATCAAAAATCGATCAGTAAAAACGGAAGTTGCAGGCAAAAGAAGAACGGTGTGACAGGAAAACCAACTCACGGGTAGCTGCAACAAAATGGCCTAACTGACGATGGAGCAGCGGAAAAATGGTAAACAAAGTTGTGGGGAAAAAACCTTTTAAACTGATGTATGTGTCAAAGCATCAGTCTAAAAGGTGTTCCTAAATCTTTTTCACCATTTTTCTACTGATATAATGTCAAGTAGGCCATGTTTGTTGTGGCTACCCTCACTAGCTTTCCTGTAATACAGTACTTCTTTTGTCTGTAACTTCCGATTTTTGATCTGTTCTTTTAATTATTATTCAGTTATTTTAGTTCATAGTTATTACTTATTAGCATCTTTAAATTCGTATTTAAATTAACCATGCAACAACTTAAATAACTTCACTGAATAGCATAGGTGACTTGCAGAGAAACTGTTGTAGGGGCTGGTCTATTGTTACCGGTATCAATTTTTATTTCGGTTGCATTGTTGAAAGTAAATTAAACAAAAGTGGATTCTGACTAAATGGTGGTGTCATGGCTACAACATTCTAAATATTACTTGATACCCACCAAGCATTGTTTAACATTTAACAATGGAATTTTCGTGAAAATTAATTTTAAGGTCAATGAAAATAGTACCGTTGGAAAGGCCCCTCATACACAAACAATATTCGCCTGACAGTGACACATTTGTTTGTCACATCCACATGCTATGTTTTCATATTTGGTTGTGTCACGATAAAAGACTCATCCTGTATATCTCATATAAGAATTGGATATATACGGGGTGGTCAAAAAGCCTGTTTACGGTCAATTACATGTCGTTACCGCTGGTCTTGCTTCTCTGATTTGATGCTTTCACACAGTAGGCATTCAGTGGTCTTGTTTGCTTTTCTGCGATGTTGTTCACTTCTCTGCAGTGCTGATCTTATCTTGGCCATAACTTTTGAAGTTATGTATGTAGCTATATCACGATTCTGTTTGGTGTATTTGGCTAGTTTTTCACTTTTTAGTCGTAATTCTTAGAGTCAAAAAGTTACAATTGTAATAACCTTGAACGCAAGGGTCAACGTCATTTTCGTTAGCGCCATTGGATTCATCAGAGGTAGCTTCGTATACTACCCTTATCACCCTATGACCAATAGGGGAAGGTGAGGCAAAGCGGAACACTTAATATTCATTAGCTGATTTCGAACAGTAATATTGTTTGAAGAACCTTACAAATAAGTTTAGCAATACTTAATGATGTCCTCTACAGAATATATAAATTTACATGGCAAAAACAAAATCTTACTCTCGACAACTTTACGGCATTGCTAAAAGGGACGTAGTAAAGAAAGCCGTGGCAGCTGCTAAGGCTCAGTCATGGTAGAACTTCAATGTGGCACTGGAAGACGACTTCAGGATGCTCCCAAAGTATTCTGGCAAAGCATCTGGCAATCTCATTCCTGTACACCGAGAGCAAGAGTTGTGTTCGGGTAGGCGGGTGTAGATCAGAACTGTTCGCTCTAGTGTGAATCGGCCTCTATAAAAATCAACACTGCTAAGACCAAGACACTCGTGTGGTCTCTCGAAAACCGGAACAATGCGCCCTGCATGTTAGTGGGACCTCATTGTCTTTGGTGCAGAAGTTCAAGTACCTTGGGGTATCGTTTTCGAGTGATGGAAAGGGGAAATCGATAGACGAATCGAGGCGGCTGGTGAAGTATTTCATCAGCTGTATCGAAGAGTCATTTGTAAGTGGGAGTTAAGCAAGAAGGCAAAACTTTCCATTTTCAATTCCATCTTCTGCCCTACCCTCAACTATGGTCATGAACTCTGGGTAATGACCAAAAGAACGAGATCGCAGGTGCAAGCGGCCGAGATGAGGTTTCTTCGACGGGTTGCAAGATGCACTCTGCTCGACAAAGTGCAGAGTTCTGTAATTCGAGACATCCTCGAAGTCGAACTGCTACTTCTCTGGATAGAGAGATCTCAAAAGAGATGGCATGTCCTGAGAATGCTTCGAGAAAAGACTGGCCTACTGGATCTGGTCCAGTCGACAAAAGGCCTAGATGGAGACCAAGAATCAGACGACGAGACCAGCTCAGTCTGTGAGAGGGTTTCTCTCAACAGCTGGATCGATGTTTGCGGCGGAGGATTGAACGAGATGGTGGTCCGTGCTGTCTAGGCTTGCACCACCAATACAAAAAAAAAACCTTTTCAATTTATTGACTTTGCTCCTATAGTGGAGCACGCAAAGTGAAACGATACAAGTTACAGTTCTAATTTCAAACAGAAGCACATTGAACAAGAGAAACACGTTATTTAATAACAGTAATACTTTAAAATGTAAGATTAAACTACTCTATCAAATTTCAAAACGATGAGTATCCAATTAAACACAAATTTTCCATATCGTCTTTATACTAACCTCCGACCATGCCTGTTAATTACTTGTCTACTTATAATGTAGTGTTAAACCTGAAAAGCGTTGTCTTTTCATTTCTATGACAAATGTACATGATTAGGGACAATATTTCACTTTGCTCCTAACCAAACAGACATGTTTTGGCAGACATGAACACAACTGGGATTTTCATGTAATATAAAGTATAATAGAAGCACTAAGTTATTGTGTAATTAAAATTTTAATCAGTTCCAAGGTTTTACTAGATAATCTTTAGTTCATTTTCCTTGAAAATTGTATCAGACACAAGAATATTTCAAATCGATATGGAAACAACTCAAATGAGGAACCGCCAAAAACTATGTCATGTTTTTAGCTCCTCACATGATACCAAATTAAATTTAAAAAGAATTCGACAGATATCATTATTTAATTGGGAGATATTTGAATCTTTCACTTGCCTCACTGTTCTGTTCTGTTTTGCCTCGCCTTCCCCTACTTCCGGAGATAATTGGCTGTAAACATACTTTTTGACCACCCTGTATAATGTATTGTATATTATAACACGATATATATTGGATATATATAGTATTTTTTGTTTTAAATAGCAAATAGTTTCGTTACCCCCCCTGGGGCAGGTTTTCCTTTGGTCGGGGGGGGGGCACCATTCGTACACAGCGCTTCAACACTGTGTACGAATGGTTCATAGGTATGCTTCTTATGTATGACTAGATCTGAATAGGTCAAGTGCAAACGTGCTGAAAATATTTTATGCGATCACATTTTTCCATCGCTTTTTGGTCATCACCACCCCCTTTCACTTCAGGAACCACTGCTCCAGATCTTTAGGTTTAAAAGATAGAGTGATGATGTAACATTGTAGAGTGAGGTCAAAATGGTTTTATTTTATCGATGTAGAAAAGATGGTTTTAAATCCATCGAAGAAGCCGTTGGAAGCGATTGTCGGTAGCATCAGCATCCAACAAGAGATGAGGTCACACATGGCCTGATCATCATTGATACCAAAATTGTGGATTCTCTCGATAAGATTGATGTCACCTTTGTGATAAAGAATCTGAAAATGTTGATGAAGAACAAATCCATCAGTGATGAGTGTCTTTTTCACTTCACGTGTGTAATAATAGTTGTGTGTATTATTGTCTGATACCGAGCTTATCAAAATGGAAAATACAGTAGAACCTCGATTTATCAGTAAATTGAAAATTTCGGGTAATCGAATTATTTTTAAGAATATAAAAGCCATGAAATCATTTCAACACATTTCATACAAGTATTGTACAGTATAATAAAAAATGCACAGAAATTGCAGATCATTATCACATTAAATTCACAATTCAATTTCACGAAGAAAATTTTGTTTTTATTCGCTTGAGACTGTTCATATAACTAGACCTCGGATTTGTATGAAGTTGCATGTTTTTTGTTTATTGGCAGCTCCCTCAAAATTGGTGAGGATGTTATTCATTGTTGTACAAGTACAATGCTTAAATTTTATTTTGCATATTTTGCATATTTCAGATGTTAGTACATAATTTTGCATATTTCAGATGTTGGTGCATATTTTTGCATATTTCAGGTGTTACTGCATATTTTGTTTTTGCATATTTTAGCATTTATTTCCATAAGATTTTTATTTTAGTATTTATTTTTATAAAATTTCTATTGTCAACCTAGGTTTTTTTAAAAATTATTTTTCAAATTTCATGCAATAAGAAATTCCAAATTCTACAACACGGAAATAAAATGCTAAAAATAAAATGCTTTGAATTTCGATGTTTTTGCAGGACACCTAGAAAACAAATTGCATATTGTCATGTCTACTGCATATTTTGAGCAGTACTGTGACATTTTGCATGCATATTTTCATGTTTTTAATGCATATTTTCGTATTTCTAGTGCATAATTCGAGGATTTTTAGTGCATATTAATTCGAGGTCTAGTTATGGAGAATAACAAAGGTTTTCTCTGTCAGCGCTTTGATGGTCTAAACACTTTTGATCATGGGCTGTATAAGTATTCGTAGTAAATAGAAGTTAATATAACTATGGAGACCAAAATAAAAATTACTAATCAACATGAACATGATAATATACTGTATATTAACTAATTTAATTGTTCTTTGAAATGACTATATATGTCAAAAATACAGCCTAGTTAACTACAGTTTGACTTAAGCGATTTTCGACTTACGCGGTAACCTCCGGGACAAATTTACCGCGCCAGTCGAGGACTTACTGTACTTATACAGTGGACCCTCAAACTTCAAACTCAATCCGTTCCAGGAACTAGTTCAACTCTCAAGTTATGTGACTTTTAAGTTCAATTTCCCCAAAAGAAATCATGTCCAATTTTTACGTGGAATGACCAACAACATTGCACCCAAACAAATTGGTGAAATGATAATGTCATTGATCAAACCATAGGGTGCGTTGACTTTGGACACTTAAATTCTAAAAAAGCTCACGCTTATAACCGTAGTTCACTTTGATTGAGCGCTCACGCTTACATTGCATTCCATTACAGGCGTAGGTGCTAACGCTCATGCTGCCCCACTTCGCCGAACTAAAGAGTTTGTGAGTGAAGATTAGATGATTTCACTATACTCTTTGTCTGCCAACTATGAACTGATTTTGACCTGAGTACATTCCTGCGCAGCTAATGTATTCATCCACCAGCATGGTGAATTCAAAATATGGTATTGTGACAACGAGAAACTCCACACCCATGCAGTTTATTGACCACAAACAATTATTTGCTATTAATTGTTATGTTTTGTTGTTAAAAATAGTTGCAGAATTTCATATGCTTTTAACATATCTCTATAATATTCGTCTAAGTTTTTCTGTCACTCTGTCCGTCCGTCTGAAGCGTCTAAGAACATAAAAAACTCCCATCCTTTGTTGGGATTAGAACCCGGGTCACTGCGACAGCAGGCGGAAACATTAACACCGAACCACCCATGCTACACTTTTTGTATTTGATTGCTCCATGATGTAGCTTGCACTAGCTCGAGAAGCTGCGAATGAGTTAGTTACAAATATTGATATCGGATTTCAACTTAAGTACTCAAACTAAAATAGAAATAAATATTTTTAAACAATAAACTTGTGGGTGGTATAAACCATGATGTGTACCAGGTGATTAAGCTGCGCAGGAATGTGCTCAGATCAAATCACTCCATAGTTAGCAGACAGAGTATAGTAAACTTGTGAATCGACTTACAGCTCCAAAGTCAACATCTTGAGCAATGCTTATAAGCCCTTTTAACACAAAAGCGTCCAAAGTGAACGCACCCATAGTGATCAGCGAATATTAAACAACAAATTAAAACTTGCATTGAATCTTATGCCAACGGCCATCACAAAACGAATTATTTTGCGGCGGTACCATGGTCGCGCTGAACGCACCCGGACCGTTGTCAACTGTCACTTTCAACTACAATGACGACAAAATAAAAGCAAATCAGAATGATACATGAAAACGGATTAATGTAAATGTTGCAACTATATCGTGGTAACATGCAAAATTGAAAGTTCACCGTTCCGTTGATGAGCTGTAAAACGAAAAAGTCTCTCCTGCCAAACACGGCCATCAGCACTCCAGACTTGACGCGAGAATTCATTTCAAATTCAAAATTTTTGTCAAGACCGAATCGAAACGTGTTGCCAACTGAAAAACAGCAAAAACGATTAAATATATTTACTGGATAACAAACAACAAAACACAATATAAGATATGATAAAAAAAAACCTACACATAGCAATGTGTCCGCCTCTAGTGCCGAAGAAATGACCACGTTCGGTCATCGACGAACACGGCGCCGTGAAGTATGATTTATGGGGATCCACCACTTGACCGTTGATGGTGACTTTATGAATGCAACCTTTGAACGAAGTGGTCACTCCCTATTTGTTTATTTAAATTAATTAAATACACAAACAAAAAAATCAACAATATTTTATAAAAAAAAGTTTAAAGTACCTCTAAATTTTGGCTAGCCATTTCCATGGTATTTTCGCTGATCCCACCAATGTACAGGGGCGATTCAACCGTCAATGAAACGTCTCCTCTGGCACGACCGCTGCTGACTGGCATGTTGTCTAAAAAAATATACGTAAATCAGATTTCAGTACATTAGCATGACAATGTTAGTGCCATTTGACCAAAAAAAAGTTGGGGAAAAGGAGCCTTGATTCCCATTAGTTCTGAGTACTATATCTATCTAAATTTTGCATACAGCAATTTGAATGGTCACACAACAACTTTGCAAACCAAACACATAATTTAAACAAACAGTACAGTACTGCAATAACAATTTTCGATTTTACTTTTCACTTTTTGTTGATTTTTCCGATTTCCGAATTTTTTGCTTTTTTCAATTTTCGATCATTTCAATTTTCGATTTTTTTCTCAATTATTTTTTTTTTAAATGTTCGATATTTTCAATTCTCGATTTCTTTGATTTCGATTTATTTCGATTTTTAATATTTTCAATATTTTCGATTTTCAACGTTTTCGATTTTTAATATTTCCAATATTTTCAATGTTTTCGATTTTCGGTTTTTGAGATATAGATTTTTCAATATTTTTCCTGAAATATAGTGACTTCATCGTGTCACTATAGAAATAGTCACGTCACACTATAGAAATAGTGTGACTTCATCGTGTTGTCTTAAACATTACAAAAAAAGTTATAAAAAACGATGTAAAAAACGTTACATTTTTCTTCAAATTTACTCTCGAACATAGACGGTTACTCACGTCAACAAAAAAATACTAACTTATGTAAATTTGCACACTGTCCATGTAGCGGGCAATGTCGATCGAGTGCCAACTTTCATCCGCGTACGATCCCCGAATTGGTAGTCGAGCTTGGGCATTGCCAAAATTGAAGGCAAAGTTTAACTGTAAATGCAAGAAAATTGAGCATTCAATTCTGCGCTCAAAAGATTCAAGAATTTGAATTATTATGGTCGTCATTGTCAACTCACCATTCCGTCTCGGAAATACAGTCCGACGAACTCGGTGCCTTTGCTTATGTACATCAATATACCATTTTTGAACTTTGTTTTGAATTCCAACGAAATGTTCGTGCTCGACCGGAACTGCGACGGATCGATGGTGAATTCGTTTCTCGCGTTAGCATGCTGGCCTGAAGGAATGACATAATATTAAAAAATAAATAAACAATGCGAGGTGAAATGACCGCTGCGTTTAAATGTAGAACTACGCATGTCCTGTGTTGTTGTTTTCGATTTATGGGATTTCTGAGTTATGCCATTTTCAGTTATGCAGTATTTAATTTGTGATTTTTTCAGTACCATAATTTGATTTATGCAATTTTTGTTACATTAGACTCTTGCAATTTTTGATTTCTGCGATGTACGAGTAGTCGATATTCGAATTTATGCAATTATAAGTACCAGTAATTCAATTTATACAATTTTAGAGTAATTCGATTTATGCGATTTTGAAGTAATTCAATGTACGCAATTTTTCAGTAATTCGATTTATGCGAATTTCTATTGGTGTGATTTGTATATTTACATGTTAATTTGATTTTCAATTTCTGCAATTTTTGATTAATGCGATTTTTGTTGCGTTGCAATTTGTCCATTTAGGCAAAGTATGTAGCCATAACACGTTGTAGGTATCGCTAATTTGTACTCTTTATACAGGGCCTGATTTAGTAGTTTTCTACCTATAGGTCCACACTGAATGCCGCCCCCTCCCCCCTGCCCAAATTCAACGTATCAATAAAAATACAAAATAGGAAGTTTAG
>JAQIWH010005488.1:0-14551 GCA_034695005.1 Cryptops parisi | reverse complement strand
AATCCAAAGACTTACAACAAGAAATCTAAACCTCGTCGTTGTATGACGTTTATTCCAAGCACGAGCTACAATGTCGATTTTTTTTCGTGAAAAACTAAAAAGAAAACGTTGAAATGTCAACCTGAGTATTTCGCGACGAGACAATACTTTCGTCTGGGATGTTTTTCTAAAAGCCATAACGGAAGCTGTTTTTTTTTTCTCCAAAGAAACACTTCTCTTCAATCGAAAGCGAAATTCCTAGTGGATTCAAAAAAACCAACACGACACAAAACGGACGCTTCATTATTGTTTGGTATTGAGTTCAAGTACTAATGGAACAAAACGATTCTCAGTTTAAAGTTGTACTAAATATTAATAAAAGCATAAAGACAAAATTCGATTTGCAGCAAACTGTAAAATGATACGATAAAAACAATGATACAACAAATAAACTATCAGTTATCCGAAATTCTCATAAAAAAACAAAAAAAATAACCTGTGTTTTTATTTCTTATATCAAATAGTAAGAAATGTTTTAAACTGATACAATACATAAAAAGGGGGCAAACTACCAGTTATCCGAAATTTTCAAGTAAATGAATTTCTCAATTCTACGTCGATACCGGTTAATCGGCAATTGGTACAACTAGTATATACCGATGGAAATCAACCAATCAACTAACGACGAACTAGTAACCAACCAACAAAAAAACAATAGTCAAAGTCATTAGGGAGTGTCTTTCGAAACGAGTACTATGATGACATTGAATTTCCGCCTCTTTTACCCATTCTTCACCAAACCGGATATTAATTGTGTCGGAAACTCTTTTATTCAATCACCTATAGGCAATCGATAATAGGGATTTCTCAATGTTTCTCACCCGAGATCCTGACCACACTTTTGTTTGATTTCGTCGAAAATGTCCATTTACTGGTGACCGTCATCGAACTACACCAAATTCGGCTTTTCACCAAGCATCGGACTGTATTATCAACCACTCACAAAAGAAATTCACCAATTATGTAAATACACTACTACTATACACACAATAACTCTTTCGGAAATGATCGAAAAACTCTCTTTGACTTTTCTTCTTCAACAGGATAAAATCCAAAAAGTCCACTTCGAATCCGATTTTTTTGGTAGACTTTGGACTTAAGATACATTTCGCCTATATCTAAAATGCAGTGTCTTTTTGAGTAATGTCCTTTTATTAAGTTATCGATAGAAACGTGAACCTTATGATGAGATTAGAAAAACCTTGAAAAAAAAATACAAAAACCGTTACCAAGCAAAATAACTCTTGGAATGGGATAAGAAGCTAGCGGTTCGAATTTCGTAACAAAATACCGTTTCTTGCCAAACAAGCAAAGCGAAAAGAACTTGTAGTATACAAGGCTTCTTAAAAGAAGAAAAATACCCAAACACGAAGATTCTTCAATGTATAACTCATCTTTTTTTCTTCATTTTAACAAAGAAAATAAAACGACGTTCCATTATTATTAGTAATGTCTTGTATTGATTGAGGCAATTTCCAAAAACAAAAAAAAACAAAAAAGACATTTCCAATTAGAAATCTGCAATCTTTTGGTTTTATACTAAAACACTTGATAAAATGTCATCAAAACATTTCATCAGAAAAAAAAATAAAATAAAATAAAACGACGCAAAAAAAGAACCTGGTAGCTAACACCCAAAAACTGAGTTGTTATTGGTACCAAATTAAGTTACCCCCCCCTCTCTGGTCTAGATGATGATGATGATGTTGTTGTCTTTGTTCTTTAATATATCGACGTTTTTTGTTGGTTATATATCACTTTCAGCACCTGTTGGTGGAAAAACACAAAAAAACAAACCGGCCAATGAGCGTTGGTCTCTCGGTAATACCACAAAGAGTATTAAGCGCGAGTTTTACCCGAAATTTCTTATTTGTGAATTTCCAGAGAGGTACCGTTTTCTGTACATCTACTTGCACCAGTAAATACCATTAGGCAACTGCTATTAACTATCATTACCAATAGTAATTACCGTTTGGTAACTACATTAACACTACCAGCTAATGTTGTTAACCTGCATTACTTTGTGGAATATGGAATTTCTTGAAAGTACCGTTTTCTGTACTGCTACTTCTACAACCGGAAATTACCATTTAGTAGGAATTACCATTATCACTATACGTATTTTCTTTTGTTTGTTTTTTTAGCAGTCTTTCTTAATGAAATTTCAAAAATACTATTTCCTGTAATGATATTACTATTAAAAGTAATGACCATCATTAACAACCTTCATCAGTGATATCCAATAATAATTACCACTGGTGACTGCCATTACCACTAAAACGTAGTACGACATTCTTCACCGGTCTTTCTTATTGCGGTGTTAAACAACACTAAAAATGCTTTTTTAACCACACTCTTTATATACCGTCATATACAGATGTACTGCATGTAAATACACAATGCCAAAGAATCCATTTTTTGATTTCTGCATGTTTCGATTTATGCGAATTTGAAATTCATGCCATCTTTCAGTAATTCGATATTCACTTTATCCGTGTTTTGAGTGAATTCCATTTTTTTCATTTCTGCACGTTTTGATGGATGCAAAAATTTTGATTCATGCGAATTTAAATTCACGCGATCGTTGAGTCATTCGATATTTGATTTATGCGAGTTTTGAATCATTCCGTTTCAGTTTTAATTTCTGTAAGTTTTGGTTTATTTATTTATATATGCGATTTTTGATTTATGCGGTTCTCGTTTTATGAGTTTTTGGTGCATACAGTATATTTTCATAAACGACTGTAGATGGCAGTATACGCAAATTCCCAGCTCACAAACTCACAAGTGAAGAGTTAAAAAAAATATAATTTTCTTTACTAATACTACTTTAAACCAACAGTTACCAATAATAGCAAGCAGTAATTACCACTAGCATCAACACCACTAACATACTAGGTAGTGCGTTCTCAGTCTTTTGCGGTCTTTATCATAATTCCGAAAAGTACCGTTTTCGGTACATCTTCTTCTGTAACTAGCAGTAATATCTCGTAGTAATTACCAACAGTATTTTGTTATCATCATTGGTAACAATCATTTTACCACTACTACTGTACTGTCCTACCAAACCAACACTACCGTACCGTACTGCTACCGGGTGTTTTCTTAGTGTTTGGTAGTCGAACCGGATGTGCGTCATGAAAGTCTAGTTTCTCAAGCAGCCTTTTTATTAGTGACCTTTTAGTGTGTCATTACACGTGCTAATTAGTAGTTGGTGCTTCTCAATAATCCGATTACAATATCAAATCCACCATTAACATTTATTAATAACATTAATAAAACACGACCGTTTTGCACATCGATTCACCACACACACACGAGCTTTTGGAAACATCTGTGGGCAAAGAAAACGGAATCTATAAACACAACGCCTACAGCTTTTCTTGTTTGATAGAAAAGAAGAAAAAAAAGGCAAAAGATACAGGGTGATCCAAAAAGTTACTCGCCCGTAACTTATAAGCAAACTTATAACACATTTTTTACTTTTTTTTTAGGGGTTGAAAATCTTATTTTGAATTTTAATCTTATTTTAATAGATTTTATTATATATTTTTTTTTACGAATTAACGTCAAAAAAGAGACCAATGGATTTAAATATACCATTACAGCATTAGTTTCCATCGTCATAGCATTTAGTGGTTTTTTTATTAAAGAACTCGTTTACATATAAAAAAGGTCTTTTGAATAGACCAAATATCGATCGGCTTAAAAAAAAAATCGGTTTCGATTTATTTTAATTCAAAGATAGGTTGTACAAAAGGAGAGAGCAAGATACCAAATAACGTTTTTTAAAACTTTCAAAACTTCGACTATGTTCATTTACAAACGAGCTTCTTTTGTTAAACATTAAAAATGAAAACTCCTTTAAGTGAAGACGAGATAGGTGTTCAGCACACATAGGATACAGTATCTATTCCGTGGACCGCGCTTACATATTGTATATCAAAATTTCCATGAAACACCGCTTAAAATCGCATATTAACGAAATTCGCTCGCCTGTAGCGAGTATCTGCGAAACGTTTTTCTGGTCGCCTAATGCGAAATAATCACGTTTAACGAAATCATTAATCGAAAAGTTTCTGTTTGCAAACTTTTTTGTACAATTTACGAGCGAATAGCCTCTCACATTCGCAAGCTCCCCCCTTTCCTGTGAGTCTTTGTAATCAAAGCTCGGTTTCGTAAATTTCCAGTTAAATGCGCCTCAAGTTACTGTATACTGTGAAAGAGCAAGTTTTGCTTGACACCCGAACCAACAGATAGAGAGATAACATGGTCTATCATTTCATTATTATCTTCTTTATATATTTAAGGTAGACCCCCCCCACCTTCTAAATCCACGCAGGTTTACGATAGCAACCAAGGTAAACAATGAAATCCATGGGATCGCATACGGGAACTCGAAAATATTGAAAAAAGAAAATATTTAATATCGAAAAAAATACCTAATACCGAAAAAATATCGAAAATCGAAAAAATATCAAAAATAAAAAATAAATATCGAAAAGCTTACAAATGTAGAAAATCAAAAAAAATATCGAAAATTAATAAAAACATCGAAAATCGAAAAGATATCGAAAATTTAAAAAATATCGAAAATATCAACAAAAATATCGAAAATCGAAAAAAAAAGCAATAAAAATATCAGAAATTAAAAAAATATCAAAAAACATCGAATATCGAAAATACCAAAGACTGAAAAAAATCAAAAATCTACGCAGGTTTACTATGGCCACCACCAGAATAAACAATGATGTCCATGGGAAGCATACGTATGTTTACATATCTAACACACGCCGTCGCTAGCTAGCGTATGTTACGCCAAGGTTACGTCTAGTAACCTACTGTATAATATTAGTATATAACCGCGCTATATAACACTTGGAGATGTTGTTCTTTTTGTTGACACTCGTGTTTTTCTTGTGTGCTAAGTGTGCGTTTACTTCGCAAAATTCGCAAATATGCTCAAATAATAATATTCTACACCATAAGACCTTGAAATAATTTTATAAACTATTGTATGACTACATTTTATTCACCTAGGTTATTTTTGTAAATATTGGTTTCAAAAAAACAAACAAAACTTGTTGTCACGAAAATATTTATCCACGGACGGATAGCATAGAAACAGAGCAATTATATCTTGTAGTCCGTCAACAATGACGGGTGCTAAAATTGTTGCAGAAAATAGAAAAAAAAATAAAGATGGTAAACACTTCACCTCTTTTCTTTTTTCCTACCTCCTCCTCACTTGAGAAAGCCCCTAGGAGGGAAAAAAAAGTCAGTGGAGGTGGTGAAAATAGTCAACCGTTTTTTACTTTTGTAAAACTTCACTGGTGGTAATCAATTTTGTTTATCAGGGTGGAGAATGAACATTTCCTTTTTGTTCTTGTTTAGCCGCAGATCGTCGGCCCCATGCCCCAGGATGAGCGATGAGTTGGACCAGCGCATTCGCCTGGTGGTTTTGGGCGGAGGTGGGGTGGGCAAGACCTCCATCATCAAGCGCTTCCTCTTCAACACGTTTGACGAGAAGTACCGATCGACCGTCGAAGATCTCTACTACAGAGAATACGACATCGGCAACGTTACCATTAAGGTACCTAGTCTATATCGTCCGCCCACTCTTTGTCGGTTTTTTTGTATCACGCCATTCCCTTCCGTCGCAGTCTCATTAGTAGTCAAGAAAAAGTGACCGAGGTCGGTCGGGTGGACGTAATTTGATGAAGAAAGAGTGTCGTCATCGTCAAAAATTCCAGATGCCGCAGACTTTGTCCGGTTCCGGCTGCCGAGTCTTAATGAGTCGAATTAAAAGCACTCCCGAAAGTAATTTAATTTGGCGAGTGGCTACTTTGTGTTCGCTACCATCTAGACAGAGCACCTTGCAAAAGGTGTAAACGTCGCTTCTCGTCTCTGGTTGGTTTCTTATTTGCATGAACTGACAACAAGTCCAACGCCAACGACCCCTTTCGTTGAGAAGTGCCCTTTGTCTCCAGAGTTTTCAAAGGGGCAATGTCACAATCCGAGTTTTTTATTGATCTACTCCGCTAAACTAATGGCAAGAACACCCAGCCTTGGTTACGAGATCTTGTAGTAACTCCGTGTCCTTCCGTTTCACCGTGAATCACTGTCGTCTCTTGATATAATAAATTCTTTGCTGTGAATTTTTGGATCTTAACATCTGTCTTGTAGACATCCTGCACACTTAGTCTCATGTTCCATCATAAACGAGTCACTGATCCTATGAATTGTTCGATGCGAATTCTTGTCTTTTCAGGTAGACATTCTGGACACAGCCGGGGACCTACAGTTCCCAGCCATGAGGCGCTTATCCATCGCTACAGCCGGAGCTTTTTTGCTCGTCTATTCGGTGACAAGTGAGCCTTCATTTTCCATCTTGCAACAGTGTTGCACGGAAATCCGAGAACAGCGATCCGACTTTGCCGAAATACCTATCATGGTCGTAGGAAACAAAGCCGATGTTGACGAACGACTTCGAGAGGTGAGATTTATTCTTTTATAGAGCTATTGAAATGACATTCGTGTTGCACAGATATCTCTATAGACCATTGCTGATGTTGCTCGCCGTGTATCAGTTCTATACTGATATGTAACTCCGACTAGGAACACATCTAGACACAGCATTTAGGCATGAGAATAAACTGGACATTCTTTAGACGTCCTACGAATGTGTTCATATGCAAGTTCAAACTTCTAAAATATCTTAGTAAAATATCTTACAAATGAAATCGCGCCCACAATCTCTGTACTTCAGTTCTCAACTTTCTGCCTGAACGAAAACACCAAATTTTCGTTAACTGCAAAAGTGCATTGTTTGCGTCAAATAACGTGAAAAGGCAGAACCAAACAGAGGATACACTCCAAAATTGTCGTATTTCCAGACTTTAGCTCAGAAATTAAAACTTCTGTACGTTCAAAGTTGCCAAAACTGAAAAGCAACTTCAATTTTTGTTCTCATTAAAACTGAAAAGGTAAATTTATAAAATATACCTTAATTCAAGTTTTGGCAGTTACGACTATTTGGCTCTCAGGTAGCAAATTGTTCCCTTATTGTAATATCTTGTTAGATATCTTACACAACTTCCAACTTCAGCCATACAAATTAATTTATAGTCAAAGAATTTCGGACCAGAAGAACAGTTTTTCGTCTATCATGCAAGTTTTATAATCTACATTTGTAAAAATATTAACATTTCAAAATATAAATAAGCTTATTAATAAATTGGAATCAGATCTTAGACGTAATGAGAAAGATTTCCAAGAAAGTCCTCAGATAGAAGATCTGTCTTGGATCTGTCACAGCTCGAGGCAGTGACCGGTCAGCTCCACTTTTTGCCAAAAATCATATTTTTCAATAGATATACTGTTTCAAAATTCTGCGTCATTTGGAGTGAAAACAGCCCAATATAATGCTCAGAGCTCAGATACTAAAATATATAGTGTTGACAATTGCTGTTTGGATGCATAAGCCAAGTTAGCTTCACAGCTGTTCGGCAGCTCTTTATTATTTGTTGTGTACTGATTTTAGAACAAACAACAAACTCCCTCCCCATTTCATTTTTTTTATAAAACTAGATATGTTACTAGTAACATATCTATTTTAAAACAAATAGATACGAAGATCTGATCCCTATTTTATAATAAATTAGAATCAGAACTTGAATATTACCAGGAAGATTCCCAATGAATTCCCCAGATAGAAGATCTGCGTCTCGGAGCATTCATCATCCCAATTCTAAATACTTAGTACCGTACTTGATACTTGGTATTTATTTTTCCTATCTTTTACCACAAGGTACCCAAAGAAGACGTGACCGAGTACGTCTACTGCAACCTGTCCGCGCCACGAATACGCGCCAAAGTTCTGGAATGTTCGGCAAAGACCGCCATGCATATCCAGGAAGTGTTCCGCTCGTTCCTTCAACTGGCCAAGATCCCCATTCCAGGCAACACCAATGCCAGCGACGATGCCTCCGGAAGTGGATCCGGTGGAGCTGGACTTCGAAGACGATCCAGCGCGTACGGATCACTTCGTTCCAGCGAGATGAGACTGAGTCCTTCTCCGAGGAGAGACAGTCTAGGGGTGGTGTCTGGTGCCACTGGCGATGGCTCCGAAAGCGGAGGAGGAGGAGGAGGATTGGGTGGGAAGCTGAAACCTCGTAGTAGGAGTCTCATTCGACGGTCTAGCAGGAAGGCATCCAAACATAGAGATCCCTCGACCCCACCTCCCACCGGAAGAGACGACTGCAACGTGTCCTGAGAACGAGGCAAACGCGTGACAGCCAAGCCATACAATGGAAACATTTATTATTACTCTGTCGTGGCCATGATGCTGATGCTACTAGTGGGTTTGTCAACCGACAACCCGAGAGAATGATTGAAAAACGAGATATTAAAAACCGTCTATACCCTTTCCAAACCAAACAAACAAATCTAACCAATTCCGAATGAGGTGAGCCCCACAACCTCTCCCACGATAATTGCGCGTGCCAAAACGAAACGAGTAGGAGAATGTGCAAAATAAATAAATATCACAACAAAGATTTCATTTTACGTCAAGCATGTAGAAAAAAATCCGTTTTTTTAAAGAGAAACAAATTAACCACTAGTCAAATTCTGTGTTGCCATCTTCGTTTCCTAGACATTCCTATTTAACCAACTAACAATACACACCATATTAAAAAGCGCCTCTTCAGCTGTCTAACAATTTTAAACGTCAAAAAAATGACTATTATATATACAGTATATATGATACAATGTTTTTTAATATGTTATAACCGCGAATACCGTAAGCCTCTTCTTGCCAATCTAAACTTTATATCTATACACAACAACGCACTTTTTACGTGTTCAAAAAATCTTTGTACACGAAATCTATATATTCCTATTTCCACTTCAATTTCCTCGATATATTCTCTCTTCAACTCATGGTGTTAATCGACTAACTCCCACGCCAATTCAACAGCGAAAAAACAAACGTAATGGCAAAATTGCCATTGACTTAATATACTCTTTTTTGTGTATAACTATACCGGATCGTTTACATCGAAGTACGTAGTTCAGTTAGTTCCATTTATGCACACACACCGTAGATAATCAACAGTAAAAAAAACAAACTCTTGTTCTATGTTTAAATACCGTGAAATGTAAACAAATTCATTGTAAAAAAAAACAAAAACAGATTTTTTTGTTTTGTTGAGCAATTTTTTTCTGAGGTATATGAAAAATTAATTTGTAAAACTTTTGAAGTGTTTACGAAAAAAACAGAAACTACTTTAAAAAGGAAACGTAGTACGCTTGTTCGTCCACGGTGTAGATGTCGAGTGTTGAATGAGCTCAATAAACAAATCATTACACTCTTCTTTACGATGTAATGAATTATCGTCAAGTATTTTCTATACGAACCCTCAATATACAGTGTTGCAGCTTATTGACTTTACGTGATTGAAGCCCGGGAAAATGTAAGAGATGAAATACCCAATTTGACGTCATTTAACAATGAACCACAGTTGCGAGGCGATGTCTAGGGTCAGAACGCCACCATTTTGTTTTTTTCTGAAGTAATTTTTCGTTCCAATCGATCGTTGGCATGGCAACAATGACGCCACTCTCAATAGGGTTTTGTCATGGTAACGAATTGCGTTGTATAACAATGATATGCATGACTACCCTAAGGTGTTGTCGTTGTGACACGAAGTTACGTAAACACAATAGCACGTAAAGTAGTAGTTACCGTGGTGACAATAGCACGTGAAATAAAAAGTTGCTATGGTAATTCAATATAGCACGTAACATGAGTTATCATGGTAACTCAGAACTAAAGTTGTCATGGTAACATACTAACAATAACCCCAGAAATGATGAGTTACCATGGTAATACAACAGCACAATAAAATATGGAGTTATCTCCATGGAGTTATAGCTAGCGAATAGCGTTTAAATAGTTCAATCTGATATAGCGTTTAAAAGTATTTTTGTTACTAGTAAATAACCCGTCAAAAATGACGGGAAATTGTTTGTTGTTTTTATTACGTAATTTATTATTTCAACTCATGTTGCTTCGCAACATTTGTCACAATTATTTATTGTTTTAACTAATATTGCTTCACAATATTGTTTTACAGTTAGTGTCGATTTCGGCATTTTCACAAACGGTGGCGCTTCCATAGTTAGCGAGGAGGAGCGCTCTAGTCTTTTATTATTACTATTTTTATTTTTAAATCTCAACAACGGTGTGTCATTGTTGTTCTTCGATTTGACGTCATGAACCTTTCCAAATAAAGTCTATGGAATTTTTTTCATCACTTACATTTTCCTAGTCAAACTTTGCATAATAAGCTGCTCCAATTATTTGGCTCCCCAATTTATTTATTTTTTCGAAAGAAGCGACGTTCCATAACGATGTGTATCGGCGTGCTCATTAAGATAATGTATTGAAATATAAAAGAAAAAGTTCGTGGGAACGTCAGCAGTTGTTGGATAAACGTAAGGTATTCAATTATCCAAAATAATCTTTTGCGCAAAGATAATTTTTTTATTGTAGTAATAACAAAAAAACAAAAAAAAATTAAAACTGTCACATTTGGAATTAGAATAAAAAGAAAAATAACCAACTTCTTCATTAATAAAAAAAAATTCGATTACCGATCAAAACCGTGATGAAGTTCGCTATGTTGGTTAGATTAGGAGTTAAATGATATGGAACTAATTCACATAGGAAAATTTTTGTATGAGACACAATCGTTTTATAAAGTAAGATAAATGACCAATGAAACAGATAAAAACAATGCAACAAATCTTGATAAATTTTTCGGAAATAGAAAAAAGGATCACCCTGTAAATCGACCCTAGGTTCCAAAAATCATCAAAACTAAAAAGTAATACAAAACATGCAAAATTCGCGTTAACCGAAGAATAGTGTTGTACGAGTATTTTAATGATATAATTTCGAGAAAAAAAATTTTTGAAAACTATTTTCGTAAAAAAGCAGAATTTTTCGTCCAAAAATCCACCAATTTTGAAAATGATGGCTAATTTTGAAAATAATGACTCATTTTTGAAAAAAAAGGAAAAACGCTTTGTTTTTACAATTTAAAAACGACCTAACAACTTGCAGTTAAATTTTTGCTCGTAAAAAGAAATGGGCACTCGTATAACGAACTTCATTGACATAAACAACTGACGATAAAAGAAAAGGTTAATCAGTGTAACAACCTTGTAAATGATTAAAACGGTCATTGATTTCAGCTAAAGTACGTGTTATTATCTATTTTTTATTTCCACGCAATTTTTTGCGTCGTTTATATGGAAAAGAAATGAAAAGTTAATGAGATTGGACCACAAATTGGCGAGACTTATTACCGCCACACGTGAAATGATAATAAATTACCTACCAAAACAAACAACAAATCGTAGAAAACTACATAGATATATAAAGTAGATAAAAAATCATTTTTCATAACCTGCGATTTTATTATAGAGGTTCGTATAAAACGCGTCGAAAATTGAGTCGTTTGAGAGAACGTAAAAGCCTTTGCGTTTAATAGGCCCCCATTAAATTACACCACGAGGTGTTTATGAGTTGATATCATTCTTCTTAATAACAAAAGAAAAAAAAAGTTTTAATAAAAACAAATGTCTAAAGGTGCTTCTATTTATAAACTTTTGGTGGAAATTAAAACATAGAAATGTATTTCCACCAAAAAAAATTACAAACAACAAACAGACCATTACCACTGTGTTGTCGATTCGTGAATTTAAACTGAGATACAAAATTCCTGTAAATGAACACAAAATGGCCACTTGCCTAATCAATCACGCGTTAAAATAATGTTCTCTTACAATTTAAACAATGGTCTCTTACAGAATCACATTTTAAAAAAAGATCGTAAAAATGTAAAACGTTAAATGTAGAAACACGTGCAATTCAACTTGCTCACGTGTAGCGAATCAACAATGATCACGTGTTTGCAGATCGAGTTAAACAATGGTCACGCGTCAGCAGCTAAATTTGAACAATAATCACGTGTAAGCAACTAATTTAAACAATGGTTACGCGTGTACAGAAATATTTTCAAGAATGACCACGTGTCATGATCTATATTTCAAATGTCTGTCACGTGTTAACAATTTGAACAATGATCGAGTGATTTGAACAAGATTTATACAACTAATCACGTGCATGATCGCGTTACCAGTTTTGTTTGTTGTTCACAACTCCATTTTCCTCAACAAAACTTTCACAATTCCATCTCTACAAAAAACCCTTTAAAAAACCCTGCACATTTTATTGTTCTGTTATCTAAACCGGAAACGGATGATAAAAACGAAGAATAGCAAGAAGTTATATGCCTCACAAAACAAACAAAAGCTTCATTTTCTTCAATTTTTTTTTTGCAAAACGAAAAACAAAAAACAAAAAATGCTAACTTTTGTTGCCATTTTTTCCTTTCAACATGGATGCCTTTTTTTTTACAACATTAATTCTGCTGTTGTTGCTGCTGCTGCTGCTTCAGCGCCTTCTAGCGGGCGGATTTATCTCTTGCGCAAATATCCCTATTTCTAATAATGATAATACTCCATTTAATAATAATAATAATAATAATAACCCTTAACATCTATAAAACCTTAATTTCCATAAACATACATTCCTTATGGACATTGAGAGTTTTGTTAATGATGTTTGTTTGTTGATGTTGTTTGTTGTGTTTTCATGGCTATTCAATGTTCTAATGTATTTTACATAACTGTTAACATCATGGCAGCGAAATTTTTAATTTATTACTTATTTTATTAAGTTTCATTTTTGTTTAATTTGCTCTCCTATCATCAGCACAAAACCAAATTTAATTTTGTTTTTTCGAGAAATGAGTAAAAAAAAAATCACACAATACCTCAAAAAAAAATAAAAAGTGTAAAAATAATTTTTCAAATAAATATTATTAACATACATGAAATCAATTACATGATTAAAAAACCTAATAAAAATAAAACTTTATTTTACTTTAAGACAAACCATTATTTTAACATCATACCAAATCACGCTACAACTAACGTATTCTAAAAAATTTCGCTGTGAAGAGCATCGACTATCAGCATTAACTTATCCCAAAATTGCATCCCAGCGTTCAACCTACTTAACTAGACTTGAACTAGAATTTTTAAAAACCCTCTCAGACGTGTGATGCCTTGGAATTAATTTTTTAAAACTAAAAACTTAACCATTTTATTTTTTGCAAAATGGTTATAAACCAATTAAATAAATCAATTTAGGGAGCTTGAGAAATGGTTTCAAATTAAATGAGAAATCAATTTTTATAATTCAAAATCTTGAAGTGCCCTAACCACTTTTTGGGAGAAAAAAACATAACTAAATGTCTAAAAAAAAAGAAGAGATATAACCACTCTTGAACACTTTATATACAAAAAATTGTTTGTACTCCAAAACGAAAATTTCAAAAAGTGTCAAAGTTGTTCCAAAAGTTTGGGCCTAAACATACGTGTCAATTTGTTTTCGTACGTATTTTCGTTGAACGTGACATTAAATGTTCATTTCTGGCCTTAATATAAACAAAATATAGATGTCAAATATAAATGTCAATGTCGAGTTTGTTTGTTCGTTTATTTTTCACAAGTGACAGCTCATTGATGAAGTATCTTTCAAAAGACGAAACAAATACGTGCGAATGAAAAATAAGTGTTTATTAAAGACGGTTTTACATAAAATTTGTATTGAATGTGAAAATGTCGAGAAAAATAAAATGTACGTATTTTTTGTTTTTGATTTTTGTTTTTTTGAAAAGTCCTCTATGTATAAACAAAAAATGCTACGAGCATTTGTGTTTTTCAATAAAAATTAAAATTTATGTATAGCTCGGTGATTTCAATATGCTTTCTTATTAAACCAGTCTTTTAAACAAAGATTGATAGTGACATCCCATTTACAACCCACGTTTATGCGACGTTGTACCTACTTCTCGGAAGACTACTAAAACTCGAGTGAAGATGGCCCATCGATTCTCATAAACATTCGGCAAATAAAAAATTTCGTAGAAAAGCTTATCCCTATATACAGGGTGACCCCCAAAAGTCTATTTCCCTGTAAATAATTTAAAAAGTTAATATAATGAAAATTCCGAGATTGGAAATATAATAGCATCTTATGTTCCAATGGAGCTATAGTCATTGGTTGTAGGAAAAAAAGTCAAAAAAACAAGAAAAACAAACAAAAAAGAAGTCAAATAAAAGATAAAGTTAAGATTGTTTCTTGACGTCCTTTTTTTCCTTACTCTTGTTTTTGACATTTTTGCCTACGATCTTTTAAATGCATTTTCAAGTTTGACCATTTTTTTATATGACTCGTAAGTACTAAGCCATATTTAGAAAGTTGCAGGCAATAATCTATTCAATCAGAATTTACTGTCGTTTGATTTATTTCCAACATATTTATCCAACAATAGTAATTAAAACTCACCATGCTGCTGCAACAGCTTCACTG